>JAOXYA010487924.1:0-29717 GCA_028565675.1 Sorex palustris | reverse complement strand
TGCATGCCAGGCCTAGGTTCCAGCCCTTCAAGTGTCTAGCCCTGACCTAGAGCCACGATCCAAATCCAGAGATGCCTTCAAAAATGATCCAAACCACCCAAATACTCTCACAGAGTATAAAAGCACATCACAAAGCACACATGCAAACAAGAAAAGAAATGAATAAGTTCCAGTGAGACTCAAAATGAAGAAAATAAAAAAACTAAGAGAGTTTCCCACAAATATGAATCTGAACAACTGTAACAGAATTATAATTTAAAAACATAGCTTTAGTACATTATAATACAGAAAGGAACTACTAGAAATAGTCAATAGGTTTGATTTCTCAGAAATTAGAAAAAATACATCTTTTAAAAAGTCTTGCAGTGAAAGAATGCATCTGGTGGTGATATGATGATGTAACTGCACACCAAGACTATAAATGTTAATACCTTTGTAATCACATTAGTTTAACTATATTATTGTTTTTATGTTACAATTAGCAACAGAGGAATAGTGTTTTAAAAATCAAAATACAATACTGGGAACATAACTGAAGTCTACAATGTACCGAAAGAGAATCACACTTTCTCATGTTAGAATTAAAATAGACATAGTTAAAGGAAAAATGAAGTAGGCTCTGCATAGCAAACTAGATATGCTATTAAAACTTTAGAATTTTTAAATTTTAAAATATTTAAAATTTGGGGGGCTGGGCCCGGGTTCGATTCCCAGAATCCCATGTGGTCCCCTGAGCACCACCAAGAGTAATTCTTGACTGCAGACCCAGGAGTAACCCCCGTGCATCTCTGGGTGTGACCCCAAAAGAAAAAAAATCAAAAATTGGTTTCATAGTGATATGAATGCTCTACTGTCTAAGATTTTTTAATTTAGGGCTTGGATTTTGAATTTTGCATTTGTGCCACTTGCTATGAATGCTAAGCTATCACTTGTTTAGAAGGCAAAAAACCATTCTTTCCAGATGCAAACTTGAGTTTTATTTGTATTAATGACACTGAATTCTTGGCATTAGGGACAGTTTTAGGAATCTGCCATGGCACTCACTGTGCTCTCTGACTAGAAACTTGGTCTGATCTTTTGTGAATATCTAAGAAGGCTGTTATTAATAACTGATCAGAGCATCTTTGGGACTGTTGCTTTGAAGTCTCCATTGGGTAGTGGAGTCTAAATACATAGCTCCATTGTGTTGAGTTCTTCCCAAGCTTGACTTGATCCCTCACTTCAATTTTCAATTGAGTTCCTCTGCTTCCTCATTAAAACATTTTTCTTTATTACTATGTCCATTTTGAAAGCCACTGGAAGATAGCTTCTTTGTGTGTGTGTGTGTGTGTGTGTGTGTGTGTGTGTGTGTGTGTGTGTTAAATTCCCAAGCCGTATATTTGGCTGTTGAAATAGCTCTGTGATGACTATCATTATTTATTGAGACTGAGATTCCGTGGAAGTTCTGTCTACTGAGATGTCAGCCTTGGTTGTATTATGAACATTTGCGGGCAGCTTTCTGCAGACGCAAGGTCACGAGACTGCTTCCCAGCCTCTCACCTCTGACCCCAGCTGGGAGAAGCGCAGAGGTGGGCAAGACCAGCTCTGCAGGAGGGGCAGGAGTAGGAGTCCACTGCGGGGGCTGCTGAGGCCGGAGGGGCCTGCTGCAGTCTCAGGCCTGGACCTCAGGGAGGTCAGAGGTCACTCTTGGGAAGGTCAGAGGTCACTCCCAGGAAGGTCAGGGTCACTGCTAGGAAGGTCAGAGGCCACCCTTAGGAAGGTCAGAGGTCACTCTTGGGAAGGTTAGAGGTCACTCTCAGAAAGGTCAGAAGTAACTTTCAGAAAGGGAAGGTCAGGGTCACTGCATGCTGCACTTCCCCAGTGGGTGGTGAAAGGACTGCCCCTTCCACACAGCACAGGACTGGACACAGGTGACCACTGCAAGCATGCAGGAGTGGGTCCCCGGGGGTCTGCAGGGGTCCGTGTGGGTCTGTGGGTATGTAGGGGGTTCTATGGGTGTCTGTGGGGTCTGGGAGTCTGTGATTGTCTGCAGGGCCTGGGGAGTTTGAGGGTCTGGGGCTCTGTGGGGGTCTGGGGGTCTGGGGGGAGGGTTTCACAAGTTGCCAAGTCAGCTGTGCGGGTGTGGACATAGTGTGAGTTTCCCGCAGCCTGGAGCTGGCCCGGGGGTCCCAAGCAGGGAACAGGGAGGACCGGGGGCAGCCCTGGTGCCTTCCTGGTTCCCCTGAGTGCTGGAGGGTGGGCTGGATGCCAGGGGCGGTGGGCAGGGAGCAGGTCAAAGCAGCCACCACGGAAATGAGCATTTCAGATGCAAAGATTCAAACGCAAACATGAAACCTCTCCTGTGGAAAATGGACTTCTCCATTTCTCCAATTATTTGCAGATAAAACGGTTTCCAGAAGGAAAACAAGTGTCCTGTTCTTTCACATTTTTGTGGTAGTCTTTGTGGTATTTCTCATCAGCCCGGGCAGGGCACCACTCAGGAAGTCGTGGTCAGGGGCCAGCAGCTCTCGGGAAGGCTCCAGGGGCAGGAAATGGGCCTCACTGCTGCGGGGCCCAGGACCCTGCCACCACACAGCTGGGTCCAACCTGGGGCTCCCCCAGGCTCCGCCCTGCAGACCCCCAGGCCCCATCCCCTGAAGACCCCCTCAAACTCTCCTACAAACTCATGTAACCCACAGACCTCAAGAACCCCGGTAGCCCCCAGACCCCTATAGCCCACAGACCCCTATAACCCCATAGACCCCTGTAGCCCCCAGACCCCTGTAGCCCCCAGACCCCTGTAGCCCACAGACCCCTGTAACCCCACAGACCCCGTAACCTCATAGACCCCTGTAGCCCACCGACCCCATGTAGCCCACAGACCCCTGTAGCCCACAGACCCTCTTGCAAACCTTCTCTTAACCCCCATGAGTGACCCTGTAGGCCCCTGTAACCCTGTAAGCTGCAGACCCCCAAGCTCCCCAGGGCAGCGGCAGAGGCCTGGGTGGGGTCCCCTGGCCCTGGCTGCTGGCGGGTCCCCAGCCCGAGAGGGTGGGGATGGGAAGTGGGGGTGGAGGGACGGAGGCTGGCCTGCAGCTGGGCTGCGGGAGCTATTTAAGGCGGCTCCTGGCGGGCGTGTCCTGGTCCCTCCAGGGAGCTGCCGCAGGCACTGAGGAGGACGCACAGGTGAGCTGTGGGCACTCCGGGGGCAGGGTCACTGTCAGTCTGGGGACCCTGCACCCCCGGGGGTCCTCTGCAGGGCCTGACGAAGGGCCTGGGCTCTCCCTCCAGGGGACAGATGGGCAGGCAGCAGGGGGTCTGGGTGGGACCCCTGTGCCCCCCCCAGTCAGAGCCACACACACCTGCCCGCCCCATCTGGCCGGGGCTCATCTCCCCAGGCACCGCCAGTTGCTGAGGGTCCGCTTCCCAAGGGAACCCTGCCCGGCGCCCCCCAACCCACCCTGGGTGCCCCCCAGGACCGACTCTCCTGCTCTCAGGGGCAGGTGGTGGTCTCCACTTCCCAGCAGCTTAGCCCCCAGCTCGCCTCTGGGCGTCTACTCCTACCCCGGATGGCACCTCGGGCCCAGGGACCCAGGCTGAGCTGCGAGAGGGAGCTGTGGGCTCGGTCTGCACCTTGGGTCTTTGCCGTGTCCCTGCCGTGTCCTGCCATGTGCCTGCCGTGTCCCTGCCATGTCTCTGCTGTGTCTCTGCCATGTGCCTGCTGTGTGCCTTCCATGTCCCTGCCATTTGCTTGCTGTGTGCTTGCCGTGTCACTACAGTGTTCCTGCCATGTTTCTGCCGTGTACTGCTGTGTCCCTGCCACGTCCCTGCCATGTGCTTGCTGTGTTCCTGCCGTGTCTCTGCTGTGTCTCTGCCATATGTGCCTGGGACATTCAACACTCCAGCAAGAGTGCCCTTTCGGGTGCTGGAGCAAAGTGCTTCCCGGGGGTCCTGTGCTCGACCCACTTACACCCCCAGCCCAGACCCCTCGCACCCCCCCCCCAGGCCCTGGGCACAGGCCAAGACAGCAGAGGCTGTTCCTGGCCTCAGGGAGCTCACGGGTGCCCCCAGCCCCTCTGCTGCAGACCCCACATGGCTCAGTCAGGAGTCCCCTCTCACCCAGCCTCATGCCTAACCACCTCTCCCCCAGGAGCTCAGAGCCAACATGCCGGAGACCACCAGACCCGTCTTTGCAGGCCGGCGAGCCGTACCCCGCAACACGTCCAACGGGGCCGAGAATGAGCTGCCGGCGAAGGAGCTGCAGGGCCTGGTCCCCAGGGGCTTCAACCCGCAAGGTACGCGTCATGCCTCTGGGCATCCCTGGGCGTCCCAGGGTGTCCTCGGGCACTCCTGAGGGGCCCCGGGTGTCCCCAGATGTCCCCAAGTGTCCCTGGCACCCCTGAGTTTCCCTGAGCATCCCTAAGTGTCCCTGGATATCCCTCTGTGTCCCTGCATGTCTCTGGGAATCCCCAAGTCTCGGTGCCTCCAGCCTGCCCCCACAGGGACCTCACTGGCCCCTGGTCTCATGAAAGGGCCCCACACCCTGTCCAGCACCAAGCTCCCAGGGCCAGATTCTAGATTCTACCTGTCTCTGCCCAGGTGTAAGGCTGTGTCCCTCCCCTCTGTCCTGCAGGAGGGGCTCTTGGTGGTCACTCAGGGAGGTGTCTGCCTCCCCACTGGGTCTGGGGTGGACAGAGCAGGGACATGGGTGTGCCCAGACGGCACCTGGGGGTGCCCACCCCCATGCTCATCCCAGACCTGAGCAGAGGCAAGCCCTGTATGGGCCCGAGATGGGGGTGGGGGGTGGGGAGTTGGAGGGGCTGGCCCTGAGCCTTGGGGGCAGGCCTTGGCGAGGCCCAGCCGGGCCCCATAAGAACGGGCATGGTGCCCTGGCAGGCCAACACCACTGGCCAGCGCAGGCCTCCCCACGCGAGGACAGGCTGAGCATGTGAGCACCCCATGGACCCAGGCCAGCCCCCCCCCCGGGGCACAGAAGGTACCAGAATCAGGCCCGGGGGCAGGAAGGGGGGCAGGGGAGTGAAACGCATCCACGCCCTCCCCCCAGGGTCTGGCCACAGCTGCCCCCACCTCATGCCACACCCCAGACCTCAGTTTCCCCACTAGCCGAGTGTGGGGCTGGGTGTGCCTGAGGTGACTAGTCTGAAGGCCAGACCCCACGTGCCTCTCAGGGGGCCTCTGGGGGACCCAGCGTGTGTCTGGGTCCCTGCGGAGTTCAGGACTCAAGGACCGATGCTCTGACTGGTGTTGGCTGAGACCTGCGTGCCCACGTGCCCATGCCCGTGTCCCCATGTGCCTGCGTGCCCACGTTCCCAAGTACCCAGGTGCCCCTGTGTCTGCATGCCAGCAAGCCCATGTGCTCGTGTCCCCCTGTGCTTGTGTGCTGCGTGCCCACATACCGGTGTCCCTACGTATCCATGTGCCCGCGTCCTCGTGTCCCCGTGTGCTGTGTCCCCGTGTCCCTGTGTGCCGTGTACTCCCATGCCGTGTGCCCGCAGCTGTGCTGGAGCAGCCCTGACTGAGTTGACTTTGGCGGCAGGCCTGGGCAGGCCGTGCTCTGGGTCACTTTGGAGAATGAGCCCCTGTCTGCCGGGAGCTGGGCCGGGCGGGTCGCCTCGCGGGCTGACCGGAATGTCCAGGGCTGTGCCCGGCACAGGCTGACTCAGCGTGCGCCCGGATCACCATGTCCCACCTCGTCCCCCTGGGCCCTAGAGCTGGCCTTTGCGTCTTACCCCCTGTGGGCGGGGCTGGACCCAGGGCCAGCCTGGGCCCTTTCTGCCTCCGTGAGTGGGTGGGGGGTGCTCAGCGTGTCAAGAGTTGCCAGGTCCTCCCCTCTCCCCGTCGGGGCCCCGGGGGCCCCAAGGCCACCAGCTTGCAATTCCCTCAGCAGCCAGAGGAGGCGCAAGGGGCACCTCCCAGACTGAGGTCCAGGCTGTCAGGGCCCAGGAGGGCAGGTCCTGCGTCCACCCTCACCTCCTTTCTTATTTTGGGGGTGACTTGGGGCCACACTGGTCAATACTGACTTACTCCTGGTTCTGTGCTCAGGGTCACTGCTGGTGCGCGTAGGGGACCCTGAGTGGTGGGGGAAGGGGCTTTTGTGTGAGGGCCAGCACCCAGGGCCAGCGCCATCCCCCCCGGGCTCTCCAGTCCAGCCCCCCAGCTTCTGAGGAGGTTTCTCTCCTCCTGTCCCTGCCCACTAGCTGGAGCGATAGCACAGCGGGAAGGGCGTTTGCCTTGCACGTGGCTGACCTGAATTCGATTCCTCCATCCCTCTCGGAGAGCCCAGCAAACTATGGAGAGTATCCTGTCCTCACGGCAGAGTCTGGCAGGCTCCTCGTGGCATATTTGATATGCCAAAAACAGTAGCAACAAGTCTCACAATGGAGATGATGTACTGGTGCCCACTGGAGCAAATCCATAAACAAAGGGAGGACAGTGCTACAGTGTTACAGTACTACAGTGCTACAGTATTGCAGTGCTACAGTGTTACAGTGCTACAATGATAGTGATACAGTGTTACAGTATTACAGTGCTACAGTGTTACAGTGCTATAATGTTATAATGTTAGAGTGTTACAGTGCTACAGTATTACAGTGCTACAGTGCTACAGTGTTACAGTGCTACAGTGCTATCCCTCCCACAGCAACATAGTCTCTGAAAGTCCCTCCGTTGTTGGTTCTCAGGAGGGGGGGCGGGGGGCCTGGGGCTGTCCTGCCTCTGTCACCTGCAGACCCCCACGTGTAGACCCGCTGCCCGTCCTGGTGGGCTACTCTTCAGGGGTTTGTCAGCTCCGGGATGCCTGATCCCCAGTGGGCCCCTGCATGCCCTGTGTAGCCTATGTGTCCCCTGTCCCCCCATGTGGACTCACCCTCCTGCCCGACAGGCCTGTGCCCAGGCTGTCCCATCACATAGGAGTGTGGTATTTAGGAGGTGACACACTGGGCATGACGGGGCCTCAGGGGCACCTGGCCACTCCCTCGGTCCCCCTGACATTCCACAGTGGCCCAGGCTGTGGGTGGGGGTGGGCTGAGGGTGGGCACGAGCGCTGCATGCTGACCCTGTGTTTGACCCGAGCACTGAGCTGGGAACCCTGGGTTGTGCCCCAGACTGGGCTCTGTGTCGTACCCGACCCGTGGGCCTGGATGGCAGGTCAGCATCTCCCATGGTACCCCTCACTCCCATGTCTGGGTGGGAGGCGCTGGCCGGGGGCTGCCTGTCCCTGAGCTTCTGTGACCCTCCCTGCAGGTCCAGTGTGGTGTATCCAGAATGGATGGGGGCTCTGAGTGGACATGGGCTCCTGTCCCCCCGTCCTTCCCATCTGCCCTCACTCCCTCATGGGGGCATCAGCCACCCAGCAACTGGTTGGTCGACCCTCCCTCAGGACTGAGAAGGGCCTCGGGGACCAGCTGCCCGATCCTGGGCATGGCCGCACTGAGGTCAGCACTGGACAGTGCTCAGGGTCCCCAGTGGCCACTAGCCTCTCTGCAGTGGACACTGCCATAGGGCAGGGTGTGCTATGACTGAGTCATGCTTGGCATGGCCGTGGGTGGGCAGGGCAGGGTGAGGAAGGGCCTGGCTAGTCCCATCACTGAATCGAGGTGGACGTGGGGGTGGACCTGAGGGCAGGGGCCAGCGGGCACAGGGGAGCTCTGACTCTCTGAACAGACCCTGGTAGTCGGGATGAGGGGAGAGCCAGCACTGGGCATGGGGTGGGCAGTGGCGGTCTCCCTGCCGGACAGAGGGGTCAGGGACACATGTCCACGAGAGGCCAGGGAAGTGTTTCCATGGCTCCAGTGGGCGATGCTGGGGGGGGGACCCAGAGTCCTCGTCCCAACTCCATCCCTGCTGGGGGGTGGCTTCCCACTGCCGCCCAGCCCCGCGGAAACTGGACCCTCCCTCATCCCCAGCTTCCGTCCACGACAGGCCCCACCACCCTCTGAAGGATGTTGCATCACCGGGGGAGAGAATAATCCACTTTCTCCACCTTAGGCGGGGGTGGGCGGTGGGACGCCAGGGGGGCCTTCACAGTCCATTTCCCCAAGTGAGGGGCCGGGCGATACTGGGCAGTTGGTCCTTCTTTCCCAAAAGTGTCACTGAGGCAGCAGCCACTTCCGAGGCCTCTGAGTTTATTTATGGGCTGGGGCAGGCGTGGCTCCTCATGGGGCCTCACGGCCAAAGTCATTTCCTGTTTGCAGAGCGGGAGGCCGTTAACAAGAGCCCCTTGTCAGATGGGGCCCGGCTGACTGTTGGGGAAGCCGAGATCTGTGGCCAAGATGGGGGCCAGTGGGGGTGCCCCACTGGGAAGGGCACAGGAAAGGGGCCCGGCTGGCAGGGCTGGAGTGCGGGGACCCCCGGGTGGCGGCTGACCTGGCACCGCCTCCTCCCTGCCCCCGCCCCCACGTCCTGAGGTGGATGAGGCAGCCTGTCCTGCCTGGACACCAGCCCTGCCTGCAGACCCCCTCCGAGGCTACACCTCAGCACAGGGTCCCTGTGAGCTGCCACCCTTCTTGTCGAGCTGCCCCTCTGGCCCACGCGCTCGACTCTGTGTCCAGAGCATGGCAGGGGCTGCCCAGCGCTGCTCGCTCGCTCTCCCGGGGCCCCGAGTTTCCCCTCTGAAAGGGTCTTTGTGCGAGTGCTGAAGACGCAGCTCAGACAGTGGCACCAAGAGGCGTCATCTGCAGAGCCCCGGGACGCTCTGCTCCGAGTGTGCTGGCCAGGACAGCGCCCAGTGACCGAGCAGCCGAGAGTGGTTCTGGAGCCCTCGTATACTTGCTCCCCCCAGGGGGCCATGACCTGGGCAGGGGCACCGGACACCGCCAGCCTGGAGGGCTGCTTGGGCTCACAGCGGGGAGTGGTCAGCACATTCCAGGGCTCCTGCCCCTGAGCCTGAGAGCCAGGGGCCATCTCTGAGGGATGAGCTGTCAGTTCTGGACTCGACCCTCTCAGGCCTGGCACAGCGGCAGGAAGGGACGGACAGGGGCTGTGCCGCCGCGTCTCAAGGAGAACCTTCATTCCCCTGGACTTGATTGGCTTGTGGACTTCCTGCTCAGGGTTACTCTTGGCTCAGTGCTCGGGGGCCGTATCGGGTGCTGGAGCTCACCCTGGTCAGCTGTGAGACAAATGCCCTCCTGCTGGCTATTGTGCTGACCAGAACCCCCCTGTTAGGGCTGGTGAGGCTAGTTACAGGGACGGTCCTTGATGTGGGGGGGGCAGCAGGAGACACGAGCTTCTTCCCCCGCAGGCACCTAGGGGAGGCCTCGGCTGCAGAGAGGCCGCTGCCCTGAGCCCGAAAGACCCCGAGAGAGGCCACAGGTGTGGGGGCCTCGGTCCTCCCCCTCTAACCCAACGCCCTACCCCTTTCAGGAGGGGGGATCCGGGCTGACAGGAGGGAATGGGCGTGGGAGACAACCAGGCAGGCCAGGCTGCCCCAAACACTCCCAAGGTTAGTCTCCCACGCACGAGCCACGTGCCTGGGACGAGCCCAGTGGTCCAGCAAGAGCCCGAGTGACCGTGTGAACTCGGCTCGGCTGAACCCGGGGCCTTATGGCCCAAACTTCCCAGGCCCTCAGGCTAACCCGAGGATGAGCCTGTGGCCAGTGTGTTGCCCAGGCCTGCGGGGGGCAGGGTGGAAGCAGAGGCCAGGGTAGCGAGAATCAGTGCCATGAAGTGGACACAGCCTTTCCCGACCTTGCCGAGAGGGACCAGGCCCAAGCACGGACCCTCACTCCTACCTCCAGCCCCAGTCCAGGTTTCTCCTAGAGTTCCAGCCCAGTGGCTGTTGGGGGGTTTCTCTGCCCAGCCCCACACTCCTTAAGGCCCGCGGGGGTCTCTGGTCCACCCCTCACCTTCACGCTCCTCTGTCCCCCAAACCTCCCCGCTCGGCTTTCTCACCCTTCGACCCCTGGTCTGGGCTGGAGCCCCCCTCCCTCCTGCCCCCCACTTCCTTTTCCCTCCCCGGGCGACTCTGTCATAACTCTGGGCCTCCCTTTGGGGCCTCCCGCTGTTCGTTTATGGACCTTGTATTTCTTAGACAGTGCCTTAATCAACATTTATGTTCCTGGCTCAGATGACAACATAAAAGAGTGCGGGCAGGTTCCCGGGGAGGGGAGGGGGCGGACAGGCAGATTGGGAAGCGGGAGCCTAGCTCCGAGATGCAGTTTCCTTCCGTGGGGGTGAAGCGAGACAACCCCCAGGGCAAGCACCTGCCCAGGCCCTGCACGTGCTCAGCCACTGAGCTTCCCAGCCCTGAGACACAGCGCAGGAGGGCTTGGCTCTCCCGGCCGCCCAGCATGAGCCGGCCAGGCCAGGGGACTGCCCGGCACCCCATGCTCCACCCAGGCACCCCTGGCCCCGGGCAACCCTGCGCGGCCCTGGAGGCCCAGCACCCTCGGGTGGGACCTCTCGTCCCCCGGCTGAGAGTCACCACCAGGGCCCCTGAGTCTCCGGGGCACTATGTGGGGCCCCAGAGATGCTGGCCACGAGCTGTCTGAGAGTCTAAAGCAGCAGAAACCGCCCTCTGAGGCGCAGAATCTTCTGCTCCTGCTGGAAACGGCAGCATCAGAGGAAGAGGCGGGTTTCAGGCAGAACAAGAGAAATGGAGCGGGTGGTTCTAGAGTGGCTCCTCCTGTCTGTCTCTGTGCTGTCTCTGTTGGGCCTCACCTGGCAGTGCTCAGGGCTCAGTCCTGGCTCCAAGGGTCTGAGGTCGGGATGGACCCTGGGTCAGCCGCGTGCAAGGCCATGCCCTTCTTGCCGTCCTCTGTGCCTCAGGGATTGTTGAAGAACTGCAGCATGCTTTCTGCAAGAGGAACCTGTCCAGTCAGACAGGACAGGGTTGAAGGCGCCTATGGGGTGGGTTAGAGTGGAGGGTAGGGGTACCAGGTGGAGGGTAGAGGTCCAGGGAGGAGGGTAAGGGTGCAGGGTGGAGGGTAGGGGTACCAGGTGGAGGGTAGGGGTGCAGGGTGGAGGGTAGGGGTGCAGGGTGGAGGTAAGGGTGTAAGGCAAGGGTAATTCTGAGCTGAAGCCCAGCCTCAGGAGTCCTCGATCCCTGGTGTGTCCTGCGGGCAGGCAGGAGCGATGGCCGGGCTTGCCGGGTGGCCACCAGCTATGAGGCCATATGCAGGGAGGCTGGAACCTGCATGGTCACTCTCGCAGCAGCGGGTGTTAAAAAGCCACCGACCGCCCTGGCCCGGGCATAGTCAGACACTCAAACAGGCAGATGGGCAGGAGCAGGGAGGGGTGCAGCTGCAGCCCTGCCCACTGGACACCAGGGCTTTCTGGCACCTTCCCCCCTTTTGTTCTCCCTGGGGGCCACCCCAGGGGTGCTCGGGGCTGCCGGGTCCCTGCTGGAGGGGCCCAGCTGGCCTATGGGCCCAGGGCAGATGCCCCCTGTCCTGAGCTCTGGCCTCTCCCTCTGTCTTGAGCAGGACAGACCAGGTTTGGGCCCATAGGGGGCCGGGAGCCTGGAGAGGATGGGAGGGGGTGAGCAGCTCAGAGACCCCAGGGCCACACGCAGCCACGGGCGAGTCTGAGCGAGAGAAGAGCCGGAGCCTGGGAGCACAGGGGCCCAGCCCCCGCCCACCCTCCACCTCACACCCTCTGCCCTCCTCCCTGAGCCCTCTGCCCTGCACCCTCTGCCCTGTGCCCTTTAGCCTTTGCCCTGAGCCCTTTGCCCTCCGCTCTACACCTCTGTCTCCGCAGCTGCTCTAACCTGACCACCCCTTAAAGACAAGGACGTTGGCTGCCCACCTGGGGTCTGACTCACCCTCCCGGCTCTCCCCATGAGCACTGGGTGTGGGGCAGCGTCCTGCAGTGCCCGGGGTTCTGGCCAGTGGTGCCCACTGGACTGGCGTGTGGCTCCGTGTTCGGGCTGCAAGGGCAGAGTGGGGTCGGGGGCGCCTGCACCCACCCAGGCCCCGTAGAGCCCGGCACCCATGGCTCCTGGTGCTCAGACACGGCCGGGGACATTCGGGGGCTCACAGGAGCCGTGGACAGGGCTGGGGACACTTGGGACACAGATGTAGTAGACAGGGCCAGGGGACACAGAGTGGACAGGGCTGGGGGACACAGTGGACAGGGCTGAGGTGTGACTGCTCGAATCCCCACGTGGGCCAGCAGCCCCACGCCCTCTCAGCCGGCAGAGGGAACATCTCCCCTCCCCCGCTCCTCTCTCCCCGCACGAGGGGCTGGGGAGCGTCTGGCTGGCCATGGTCACGAGAAGGGCCACTACAGGATGACGGGAACCCCCTGCCCATGTGGATGTGCTTGGGGGCTGCTGGCTGGAGGTGCCCAGCCAGGGGCCATGGGAGACACAGCCCCCCGCCCCTTGCTGTCCCCCTGACCAGCGGGGGCGTGCGGCCACTCAGCGCTGTTGTCCCCACAGACTACCTGCACGTGACGGACGTGCACCTGTTCAAGGAGCGGTGGGACAGCAACAAGGTGGACCACCACACGGACAGGTTCGACAGCGACAAGCTCATCGTGCGGCGTGGGCAGACCTTCTACGTGCAGATCGACTTCGACCGGCCCTACGACCCGCGCAGAGACTTCTTTAGGATTGAGTATGTCATCGGTGAGTCCCGCGGCTCAGCCGAGGCTCTGGGCTCCCCGCCTGGCCGGTCCTCAGCCCCAGTTGTGGGTGAGTCAGGGAGTGCTGGCTGACATGAACCCCTTCCCTGGCACCCTCCAGCCGGACGTGGGCAAGGACCGAGGGAGGTCAGCTCTGCTCCTGTCCCGGGGGCACCACGGGGATGCTCGCTCCAACCCCCCTCGAGCTCGAGCCCGTGGTGACCTGCGGCGGGCTGGACCGGCTTCTCCTTCTCAAAGCCGCTGCTGGTCAAGTCCCGTCTCTCTGTGGCTCTGGCCGGGCTGTTGGCTCTTTGGGCTCCTCATGGTCCGCTTGAGGAAAGACTCAGGGTGAGGTAGTTGCTGGCGCCTGGTGGATCCTAGAGATGCTTCCCTGCAAGTGTCCAGTCTGGCCACCAGCACTGATACAGGACTCACGACTGAGTGGGTGGGGACCCCAGCCGAGTGAGTCCCCCCGCAGGGAGACCTCCGACTGCGGCTCACCAGGAGAGACGCCATGGCAGCTCTAGGCACAGACGGGGAAGTGGTTGGCTTACACATACGATAGTGACTTGCGCAAGGCCCAACGACCAAGGAGGGGCAGCGTGCCCAGACCCTCAAGGTGCCGGACAGAAGATAAACACAAGCAACTCAACAGTTTCTCTTCTCCGACACTAAGGGCTCTGAGGCAGGAATAAGACAAGACCACATATGATGTGATCAAAACTATGAAATGGGCATAACCTAAAAACAAGGCGCACCGGGCAGGGGTCCAGGCAGGGGTCAGGGCTGGGGCCAGGGCTGGGCGGGGTCAGTCTGGGGGAGGTCGGGGCCAGGCTGGGGTCGTTGGGCATGCAGGTCCCCAGGACAGGCCGGCCGGCAGGGCTCATGGGGTCGAGGGTTTCTCCGGCCCCCCTGAGTGCCCGCCGCTGGCAGGACTCAGAGTAGCAGAACGAGGGGTCAGCAGAGGACAGCTGCCTTGCGCAGGCACTTTTGAGACTGTCTCTGAGCATGGGAAGCGGCTCGAGGCCCGCCAGCCCCTGGGCCCTCTCCTGTGAGCTCGGCAGGTGCAGGCCCTTGGGGGCATGTCTACCCGGCAGGCCGCCCGGCCCAGGCTGTTATGGGGTTCGGAGGCACCTCCAGGCTGGCCCTGCTCCCTGCCCGCACAGGCCAGCCGCAGCCCTGCACAGGCCACTCTGCCAGCGCCGGCCGAGTCCTGTCCGGTGGGGCCAGGCCTCCTGCGGCGGCGCCCTCTGACCCCTGCCTCCCCGCCCCCGCAGGCCGCTACCCCATGGAGAACAAGGGCACCTACATCCCCGTGCCCCTTGTGCGTGAGCTGCAGAAGGGCAAGTGGGGGGCCAAGGTGGTGCTGCGAGAGGGACACTCCGTGCGCCTAAGTATCCAGTCCTCGCCCCAGTGCATCGTGGGCAAGTTCCGCATGTACGTGGCCGTGTGGACCCCTTACGGCATCCTGCGGACCCTCCGGAACCCGGCCACCGACACCTACATCCTCTTCAACCCCTGGTGCGAGGGTAAGTGGGGCACCCACCGGCCCTGCCCCCAGCCCCATCCACGCCCCTGTGGGGGGCCGTGGGGTCGTGGGGGTCTGTGGGGTCCATGGGGGGCTGTAGTGTCCATGGGGATCCATTGGGTCTGTGGGGGCCGTGGGGATCTGTCAGGTCTGTGGGAGTCTGTGGGGGTCCGTGGGGCCTGTGGGGGTGTGGGGAGACTGTGGGCCACTAGCTTTGCAGGAAGCTGTGGTGTCAGGGACAGCCCCTGAAGACCCTGCCCAGCTGCCCTGGGAAGGGTGGACACTGCCCAGGGACTGTGGTGGGAGGGAACCTCTGGGAACCATGACCCCAGGGAGCCCATGTGGGCTGCAGAGACTCAGGGCGCCATGGGCTCCACAGGCCCAGAGAGGCCAGCAGGAGCCGGACACAGCTCCAAGCTGCTGCCGAAGGCTCTACATTCTCGGGGCGTGTGTCCAGGCCATTCGTCCTCCATGACGGCCAGTCATTAGCAGTCAATGGCTCAGGGGCTCAGGGGACTGACTCTTGCCGGCTTCTTGGAGTCTGGGCTGCTGGACTCCCTGGACCTCAGGGACTGGCCTCGAGATTTCAGTCACACTCTGCAGACTGGCCGCCCTGAGAGCCCTGGTGCCCCTCCCCTCCCTCTTTCCTCCTTCCTCCTCCCTCTTTCCCCTCCTCCTCCTCACTCTCCCCTCTCCCCCCTTCCTCCCTCCCTCCCCCGTCACTCCCTGCCCAGCAATGCCCAGGGCCCCCAGGGCTGTGTCCAGCTGTGCTGGTACTCTGGGCCTGTTGTGTCCCAGGGGTGTTCCAGCTCCCTGACTGGGGTTTGAGTGTCTTTGCAACAGCCATGGGACACTGTCATGGGCCCTGCTGACCGTCCCTGCTCAGACCACGTCCCCCCTCACCCCCTCGGCCATCGGCCCGCAAGCTTGTTTGACCCACTGGGTTGCACCATCTGGATTTGGTCTTTCCCTGGCCAGTGGGGAGATTGCCTCGTGCGCCACACTGAGTGTTCCCCATGCGGACGGGGGCTGAGTCCAACAGGTCACGGTCAGGGCAGGGAGGACACTCACGAGTTACGCTGATGTGGGTGATTCATGCCTTTGCGGTGTGGAATTTTCACACCCAAGAAGGAACTTTCTGGAGGTTTTCACTCAAACCTTTGATGAGCTCTGAGTCTATTTTTATCATAAAGATTCCCAAACAAAATCAAAGTTGTGAAAAGAGCACAGTGAGTGCTCACCCTCTCCCTACCAAGGTCTGGCCATGGTCCCTTTGACCATCACTTTTTCTTGGATTTTGCCCATTTTCAAGAAAATGACAATCATCCTGCTATTCTATCTGGGCGTATGTTTGTGCTCCTCCTTTTAATAAGGCACTTGCATCTATAGGTGTGTGTACACATGCACACCTGGACACGTGTGTGCAAGCATGCTGCACTTACACGCATGCTGCAGAGAGCTCCTGGTGGACGATCCCCGCTCAGGTTTCATACCGAAGTCCCCTTGCCTCAGACCCACGTCCCTGACCTCACTGAGCGAGTGTCTCCTGAGCCCTGACCAAGGACAGCCCTGCCCATCTGCTGGCCACGCTGTGACCAGCCCAGCCCAGCCCAGCCCCTGTTACTGTTTCCTCCCTGTGCTGGGCCTGAGTCTGAGTCACTGCCCCCGGCCATGCTGCTGGCCCCTGGGACCATCCGGTCCCTTCCCCACCCACAGGCCCCATGAGGAGTGGGGCAGGGGTCTTGATCCCAGACTCGGGGTCGTCCCTGTGGCTCACTGTGTTTCCCGGGGTGGGGGGTCGGGGGGTGGCCCCGAGCAGGCAGGACCACGTGCCACCCACCGTGTCGGGAGAGACAGCCTTTCAGGCTGACCACCTCCTTATGTTCGGATTCAAGGGTCCCCCGCCCAGGACGATGCCCTGGGAGCCTTTTGTAAATGAAAGTTCCGCTCGGCTGCCTGCAGAGTCTCCCCCGGGACTCTCAGGGGCTCCGTTCTAATCCGCCACCGCCATGCACCTCGGTGGGAGTCCAGAAGCCATGCATGCTCCTGGAGCTCCCAGGGTGAGGAGCAGGTCCCAGCCCCGAGCATGGCCATGTGGCTGCCCCGTGCCTGGAAACCGTGGCGACATTCCCGGCCGGCCACAGCGTGAGCAAGCGGCTCCTGCGGGCAGGACTCGGTTCTGCAGGGAGGCTGCTCGTCTGATACTGGAGCTCTGGGCTGCGTTCTGGATTTTGGGTGCCAGGCCTAGGCAGGCTCTGGATTTGGGAGTTCTGGGTTCTGGATCCTGGCTTCTGGGTTCTAAGTTCTGGAGATTGCTTGGTCCCGTCGAGCTGGTCTCTCTCTGTCTCTGCCATGACAGCGGAGTCTCCGGGGGTTGCTTGGTTCCTGCGGGAAGCAGCGGGGGGGTGGGGGGCGGGGAGGCGCCTGCCGCTGCCCACACCCCCACCCGCAGGCCCCTTTCTCCTGAGGCCCCTCTCGGGTGGGGGCCAGGCCCTGCCCAGAGATCGCCAGGGGCTCTTCTGGCGACTCTGAGGGTTCTTCTCGTCCCCCTCCACCACCAGTGGAAAAACACTAGGAGGTTTGATATTAAGGAGGAAAACGCTCTGTGAGATACTGTGTCCCCTCCGTGGCTGTCCTCTGACCCCTGTCTCAGACCTGTGCTCTGGTGGGGTGACACCCTGGCTGCAACCACGTGCCATGGCCGAGGCATTTGCAGCGTCGCTGTGTGTGGCTGCGCTCAGCACTGAGCACCCCGCCCACTGTCTGACACGAACCCAAAACTCTCTCTGTGGCCACAGCCTGGCGGGTCTCCTGGCGTGCCCACGGCAGGGACAGCGGAGACCCGGGCCTGCTGAGAGGACGGTGACCACCCCAGGGCCCAGCTCTGTGGGACGGAGAAAGATGGACGCCCTGGGGGTCAAAGGGCTGGAGGGGCCCACAGAGGGGGCAGGAGGACACAGTCAGGCCCACGCCCAGGATCCGCGCCCCACCAGCCGGCCGGCGGTCAGCACAGACCTGGCCCTGTCGTCAGCACAGCAGGGAGCCCAGGCCTGAGGGTGGCAGAGGGATAAACCAAGACTCGCTCACACTCTGCCATCCAAACCAACCACACACACACACACACGCACACACACGCACACACACATACACACATACATATGCACACACACATGCATGCACACACATGTACATACACACACATGCACACACATACACGCGCACACACATCTACACATACATGCACACACATGTACACATACACCCGCACACACATGCACACATGCGCACATATACACACACATACATATACATACACGCATACACACATGCACACACATGCATACACACCTACAAATATGAACGCACAAACACATACACATACATGCACACACACATGCACATGTGTGAATACACACAGACACAGACACACAGACATACATGCACACACGCGCCCACACGCACACCCCTCCTAGAGACTGACTGGCTGTGAGCATCAGGAGCTCACTGGGAAGGAGCAGAGGCTGATGGAGGAGGGAGGAAAGGGTGGGGGGAGGGGCCCCGCCCAGCTCATGGGCCCCCCGCCCTGCCCGGCCCTGCAGCCCTCGGGGCTGCTCCCAGGCTCTCGCTGCTGCTAAAGTGGTTTCCAAATTTCAGAGAACAGCACATCAATCCTGACACGAGCTGACCCGGGCGCGTCCACCGACAGCCTCAGGATCATTTTACAAAACACCCGCATTGACACGAGCTCCAGGCAGTGCTTTCAACCTCCTCTCGGTTCATCCTGAGAACGAGACAATAAACCGGCAGCGGGGGGAGAAGTAGCCGGTGCTTTCATTTATTAAATGCCTGTGATGGTCCCGCACCCTTTTCTGCCTCTCTCAGAAGGACAGGAGGGAAGGAGGCCCTGGGCAGGGCCGGGCAGCGGCATGTGGCCGGGCCTCCCGGGGAGCCGGGCTGCCAAGAGGAGGCTGAGGCTCTGCGGAGGTCTGGGGGCCCAGGTAGCCGGGCATCCCAGGGGACTCGCGCCTTTTCCTCTGCGCCAAGTGGGCCGAGGCAGCCCATCGCTGCTCTCAGGTGCACGGGGCTGTCGCAGACCCTGGGGCGGTCGGGTTTTCCTTTCCTTTGGTTGCTCTTTACTCCCTGAGCCGACAAATCCTGACGTCTGCGGGAGTTTACAGGCGGTTTACACGTGTCTCGGAATAGCAGGGCTGGTATTGCTTCCCATGGGCGTATTCCCAGGCAGTGGCTCTGCTGTTTACTTGTGTTCTTGTTTCCTCGTCCCCATAACTCTCGGGCTGGCAATGAAGTGACGCTCTCGGCCCGCGCGGGCCCATCACGGCTGTCTCTCTCTCGCTTCTTGCTTTAGAAACTGCTTCTCCCGACTCACTCACACTGCCCCATTACCCACAGAACCCGCAGAGATGGCCCCAGTCAGCTGCTGACCCTGCCGCCGGGCCCACCTCGCTGGAGTCCACTCACAGGGTCCGCCCCGCTGGTGCCTGCCTCACTGGTGTTCTCTCGCTGGTGTCCTCTCTGGTGCCCGCTCCCTGGTGCCACCTTTGAAGCGGCTGCATGTGTATGTGTGGATGCAGCTGGTGCCGCTCTCCCAGAAACATGGCGGCCGAGGAGGGCGTCTGTGCCTAGCTGTGTCCCCCGGTCAGCCGCTCACCCCATTAGCCGGCGGGGGTTGGGACGAGGGTTCGACTCTGAGCCCACCCCCCAGCCTTGTCACTTGCGCCAGGGTCGGTCCCTGGAGATGTGAGTGCGGGGGGGTGGGGAGGCATACCTGTCCCAGGCCTCTGGAAGCAGGCGAGCGGGTGGGGGACAGGGACAAGTACAGTTCAGGCCACAGAGTTGCTGGACTCTTCACACCCCAGTGACAAGCCGGCACCAGCAGGGCTGGGCCTGGAGCCCACGGGAGCCCCCAACCCCGCCCCAGGCACTGAGCTACCCCTGGCCCTTTCCCTGCCACCGTGCCCGCACCAACAGGCCTCTCACACGTGTTCTGGGCACCCCTCAGGGCTGGGCCGGCAGGACCCAGCCAGGCTCACGCCCATGGCCTTGCCTGACCCCCCAGACGCTTGTCTCGTCCCTTCCTCTGACTCTCTGGACACCCGTCTCATCCCTTCCTCTGACCTCTCTCATCCCTTCCTCTGACTCTCTGGACACCCGTCTCGTCCCTTCCTCTGACCTCTCTCATCCCTTCCTCTGACCCCCTGGACGCCCGTCTTGTTCCTTCCTCTCTGGAGCCCGGGCAGCAGAGCGCGTGTGACGGCGTCTGAGTCCCCGCACGCCGGTGTCCCGCTGATCTCCCCTCTAGTGTGCAGACATGGGGACACGTTCCAGGGCGGGAGGGGAGACCCCCACTCGGTTCCTCTGCCTCGGGCGCCCAGTGGACCCAGAAAGTTCCATCTGTGGGAATATTGTTTCTATCTATCTTCATTCCTCTGCAGGTAATATTTTTTAACCTGACCTTAAAGTGCTTTTCCCCACTTTGTGATCTCAACCGTCACCACAGTTAAAACAATATCATCAAAGAAGAGCACCAAAATAACCTTCCCCTGGGCAGGTGTGCCCTGCCGAGACCCGGGCAGTGCACTCGCGTCCTTTGCTCTTTGGATGAAAGCGCCCGTCCGCGCGTCCCTGAGAGGCAGGCCTGGCGGTCCCTTTTTTGCCCCTGGTTGGTGGGCCCTGGAAACGAAGCTGTCCTCTAGTTTAGGGGCTTCGCCGAGAGGTTCTGGTGGAAGCCCAGCTGTGCCGGCAGCCGAGTGCCTGGCATCAAAGCCAGGCCGATTCCCCGGCACTGGGCTCTGGGTTCTTCTGGAGGATGAAGCCGTGTTGGAGAGATGAGCCGCTGACGCCAACTGCATGCGGGTTCTCAGAATAATCAGCACCAAGAGACCAGGCCCGCCAGACTCACTGTTCTGGAAACACAAGAAAACACGCGGGAGCAGCAGCCAGACTGTGGCGGGGCGAGGGGGCGAGTGTTGCGGGGGGCAGCCCAGGAGGCTCTTGCTCTGCACGGCCGGCCCGGGCTCCACCTGGCCCCCTCAGGCCGCCAGTGCTGCCGGGCCTGAAGCTGAGGAGCAGAACTGGGGGCCCACTGGGCCCAGAGCAGAGAGCCCAGGGGCTTGGGGACTGCACGAGCTGAAGGGCCTCGTCTACTGGGTGTGTTACCCGTGCATGCTGCTGGTGTCAGTCGTGGTGTGTGCGTGTGTGCATGTGTGTGTGTGCATGTGTGTGTAATGTGTGTGTGTAGTGTGTGCATGTGTGTGCTTGTGTGTGCATGTGTGTGTGGTGTGTGTGGTATGTGTGGTATGCGTGTTTGTGTGTGTGCATGTGTGCATGTGTGTGCGTGTGTTTGTGTGCGTGCATGTGTGCATGTACACGGTTTCCTGAGACCAGGCATGGGCAGGAGGAGGGGAGGGAGTGAGGAAAGGCCAGAGGTCCCAGGGAGTGGACAGTGCTGAGGTGGACGTCAGGGCACCCGCTGGCATGACTGGGCGCGGGCCTGGAGCCTCCAGTGCTGACACCTCCTGGCAGACTGCTTGCGCCCTCCTGCCCTGGGGAGTCCGGCCCGGCCCTGCCACGCTGGGCGTCTCTCCTGCATGCTCTGGGCTGTGGGGTCTCTTGGCCCACCCTCACGCAGCCACTCGCTCGCAGGCACCCGGTATCTCCCTTGCCCAGGTGGTGGCTGGGCAGCGCTGGGCAGTGTGGCTCAGAGGGAGGGAGGGAAGTGGCCTTCTTGGGAGCTGGAGGGAAGAGCCCCCCAAGCCTCCAGTCCTGGGTGTCTGCCCAGGCTGTGCTGCTACTGGGGCCAGGACTGAGCCCAGAGATGTCCTGTCCTGCCAGGGCTCTTGGTCCTGACTTGCCCGGTGTCGGGAGCACAGACCACACACTGGGCTGCTCCACAGACCTGAGACATGGTGGTTCGTGGCTCTGCGGTGTCCTGCATCCACTGCCTTCCTTCGTGGGCCCAGAGAGGGGGACAGGCTCTCTGTGGGCAGCAGAAGACCAGCCCTCCCCCCGTGCATCTGAACCGCAGCCTAGGGTGCAGGACCCAGTGGGGCACGTGGGCCGTGGTCAGCCCGTGACGATCTGTGTCTCTCTGTTCCTGCAGAGGACACCGTGTTCATGGATGAGGAGAAGGACCGAGAGGAGTACGTCCTCAATGACATCGGGGTCATTTTCTACGGGGAAGCCAAAGATATCAAGAGCAGGAGCTGGAGCTATGGGCAGGTGAGCTATCCCCGCACTCGTGGGGGTGTGTCCTAGCGCCTCCCTGTGGCCGGGCAGGTCAGACTGGAAGGCCCCTGCACCCTGGACCCTGCGGCCCAGAGGTGCTTCAGTCCCCATTCCAGCCGCCGCAGGGCCCAGGCCTGCTGGGAGGGGCAGAGTGACCCGAGGCCACGGCATGGCTGTGTCCCGCTCAGAAAGGGCTCCCCGCCTCCGTGGCTGGGAACGCCTCCGTCCCCGCAAGCAGGAGCCAGACCCCACGCCCGGGCAGGACCCAGGCCTGCCAGCAGTGCCCACTGGTCTGGAGGTAGCTTCCGACGACACAGCCTCTCGGGGGCCCAAGAATCTCCCACGAGGGAGCACACGCAGGCTCAGGGGGCCAACAATGTTTGGGTCCACACAGGTGGAGGTGGACCCAGACATAGGGTCCAGACTTCCATGTGCACGTGTGGCTGTGGGTAGAGGTGGGCAGGGTGGCTGTGTGCCTGTGTGAGTGCACGTGTGGGTGCAGGTGTGTAGATATGCATTTATGTGCTTGTGGGTGGATGGGGCTGTGTGTCTGTGTACATACGTGGGTATGTGTGTGTGTGGGGGGATGGACATACATGGTTGTGTATGTGGGTAACTGTTCATGTGTGACGTGTGGATGTGTGTGAGGATGGATGGAGGTAGGTGTGCATGTGTGTGACTGTGTGGACGTGAGTACGTGCGGTGGATACATGTGGCCTTGTAGGTACACATATGTGTTGTGTGTATACATGTGTAACTCGTGCATGTCCCCTCCCTGTCCCCCGTGTCCTGTACCCCCATGTCCCGTCCCCCCATGTGCCCCCTGTGGCCATTCTGCTGCCCCTCTGGACACTGGCCCCTGGAGGCGAGCTCTGGCCGGGCTTTCTCCCCGTGGACAGCGTCCTCTCTCCCTCTTTCCCGCTCAGTTCGAGGACGGCATCCTGGACGCGTGTCTGTACCTGATGGACCGGGCACAGATGGACCTGTCAGGCCGAGGGAACCCCATCAAGGTCAGCCGCGTGGGCTCCGCCATGGTGAGTCCTGCGGCTGGTTCAGGGGCCCCTTCCTGTTGGCGTGTCCTCCCCCGGAGGAGCAGGGACACGCCTGCGTCCACCCTCCAGACCAATCTCTGGCTCCGAGTGGGGGGCAGCACGGGGGTTCACAGAACCCCACTGTACACAGGGGGCCCTGCAGGAGGCCCAGGAGGAGCGACCGGGGAGGGCCCGGGCGGGGCCGTGGACGTGCCACAGCCCATCTGCTCTTCTGGTGACCCCGGAGATGGGGGGCTTCGCCGTAAGCTCTCCAGCAGGGAGGCCGGGCACCCTGTGGCCTCCCAGCCTCCCTGGGAAGAGGCTTTCTGGGCGCCGGCAGGGGGGCAGGGCCACACAGCTCCCCCCACATGCAGGGCACCGTGGAACAGACCAGTGTGTCCCTGGGCTCAGCCAACAGTGCTCCTGAGCCCCACAGCTCACCTGTGGCCCGTCCCCGAGCAACACAGCAGAGGGAGAGGCAGGAGGCCGAGCCCTGAGGCTCCCAGGAGGATGCGACCAGTGGGCACAGGTGGAGGGTTGGGGGCTCTGTCCAGCCTTGATGCTCAGAGAAGCATGGCAGCCCCTCACGGGCCCTGCGGCCCCAACATGGAGGGGACCTGCGTCCAGGCAAAGGCCATGTCCCGTATCCTCACGCTACCAGTTTGGGGGGCTCCAAAACAGTGTTCAAGGGTCCTGGGTCCTGATGTTGATGTCAGGGTTCAAGGCTGCCAGGCATGGCAGGCCTGGTGCCTCCAGAATGGTGCCTTGTTTGCATCTGACTGGATGAGCACCAACGTGGCCACCAACACGGCACATGTCTTCGACAAGGATTCCCTGTCGAGTCACTTCTGGTGTGTGCAGAGTGAAGCGGCTCTTGGAGCCAGTTCAGAGCTGGGGGTGGGGGGGCCGGCTCAGAGCAGCCGCTGCCTCCCTGGGGGTCCCCGCTGTGGGACGAGGGGCGCGCACCACAACCCTCGGGTCTCAGAGAATCGCCTTCATCCCAAGGTCCTGGGGCAGCCACCGTGAGGACGGGGGGAGGGGGGGCCGTGCGGGCGGGGGGACCAGCCTCTGCTCACACCCGCGGTGTATTTTTGCTCAGCTCCGTCGCTGCAGCGTTGCAGGAGGGAGGGAAGCCGCGTGGGAGCGGCAGCCAGCACTTCCCGCCTGGCACCCGGCCACGTGGCGCTGCGAAGTCTCGAATTAAGCCCATAATCCCAATGCAAATTGACTGCAAATCGCATTAATCACAAAAAGCCGGGGAAGTGCTCGGTCTGAGAGCCTGTAACCCAGTGGCAGCAGTTCCAGGGAGAGTCAGCGGGAGGGGTCTGCTCTGGTCTGGTGAAAGAGGGGAGGGGTCTGGGGGGGCGCGTTCCCTGGCCCCCCCCGCCGCTGACAGATGCACGGGAGGCGTCTGGCCCTCTCAGGCCCCACACGCGCGCCCCTAAATCCTTAGAAGAGCTCTGTGCGTCTTTCCAAAGCCCACCCCGTTCAAATGATTCCAGAAGCTAAAATATTGAGCCTCAAAAAAAATCAATAGAAAAAAGATATATCTTTTTTTAGGAGGAAAAGAATAATCAGCCGCTTCCTGGCCGCTCCAGCAGTTCCCTTGCTCAGCACCCGGGAATCTGTCATGAAGTTGCCGAGTGAATTCAAACAAAGGCAGAGGGAGCGTGGGCCCTGTGAGTCGAGTCTCGGAGGTGGGCTTCAAACATGGGCGTCTGTGGGGAGTCCCAAAAAGTGAGCGCCTGTTCACACAGCCCTGAGGACGCCCCCCGGGATGAAGAGGCTGTCTCGGGGTCTCTGCAGGCACCTCCAGTTGTACGTAGGCTGGGATGGATGTGCTGGGTTGCTGGCCCTGGGGTCGGGGGGCAGCAAACCCCATTGGCCCTGGGATGGGGGTCCGCAGGGTCCCAGCACAGAGGGAGGAGGGACGGGGCAGCTGCCCCGGGACCTGAGGACGTGAGGCCCGGCCAACGAGGGGCTGAGACAGTTCGCGTGCAGGGGCCACCTGGCCCTCCACGCCCCCAGAGGGCAGTGATACATGGTCCCTGGTGTCCACCCTTCATGCCCGGCGTCCACCCCTCGGCCTGTCCAGGGGCAGCTTCCAGCTGTCCAATCTGCCTGCGTGACCCCCAGAGAGCACCCGGCCCCTCTCTGGTCAGTTCCTCGTCCTGAGTTCCCGGAACACGTCACAAGCAGGTCTGGCTGGAGGCTCCCCAGTCCCGTTGATGGGGAGACCCTGGGGCGTGAGGTCACTCAAGGTCGCGTGATGAGGGTCGGTGCCGACTCCCGCCTCTCTCGGGGCCCAGCACCTTGCAGCCACCTAACGTGGCTCCCAGGAAATCAGGCTGAAGCCAACGACACAGGAGGATGGGTGAGGGGACTCGGGGTTCGGGGAGAGACATGGGGGCCTGAGACCAGTGTGAGCAGGGACAAAGGCCCTTGAAGGTGGTGGGAGTCATGGTGAATGTGGTATGATGGTGACGGTCACACAGTGATGGTCACACAGTGATGGTAGTGACATGGTGATAGTGACACAGTGATGGTGGCATAGTGATGTCACATAGTGATGGTGGTGACAGTGATGGTGACAGAGTGATGGTGACACAGTGACGGTGGTGACAACAGTGTTGGTGTCCCTTCTGACCAGGTGATAGTAAGACCTTCAGTATTCACTCATTCAGTCAGTCAGAATGTATTGACAATCTGCCTGTCCGAGCACTAGGCTGCAGCTTCGGACAAACACGTCTGACGCACAGGTCCTCCTCCTGGTGGGAAGCTGGTCCGTGGGGAACCCAGCTCAGGTGCAGCCTCTCTGCTGAAGTAAGGGGCCTTGCGCAAGCGGCGGCTGCTTCCCGCGGGGTTTCCCCAGGGCTAGGGACTGGCCTTTCCAGCGTGGGGATCGGGTCACGGCCTGAGCAGTAGCCGCCCCGCAGGAAACAGACCTTACCAGCCCGGCGGAGCCAGATACCAAGGACAGCGGCAGCGCAGGGCAGGGGGAGGGAGGGGGTAGGGCGGGGCCGGGAGGGGCAGGGTGTGACCTGCTCCTCTGAGCCTTAACGTGCAGCTGTAATTTTTAAAATTTTTCTATTAGCAACTTTTCGGGGTTGTTCTGGGAGTCCTGGAGGGACAAGGAGAAGGTGCCACGCGGTCACATATTCTTGAGTCCGTCTTTATCCTGTTGCCAGCTTGGATTTTCTTGCTCCCTTGAGAGGTGTGCATTTATTTTTAACCCTGGTCTTTTGCTAATATCGAACCAGGATACCATCATTAATCCCCATTAATACCCTGTTCTGACGCTGTCTTTGGGGAGCAAACTCAAGATCGAGCCCTTTTTTTTTTTTTAACCAATCGATGTTCAATGTACTCTTTAGTCTTATTAAAAAAAACTATCACGAACTCCAGCTAGTAAATCAGCCAGACTAGAGTGGAGGCAGGCCCGGCCCGGCCAGTCGGATGAGTGCCTGGGGCCTGGCCTCTGGCTGGGCCTGTGAGCGAGGGACTGGGCTGCCCTTGGCGTTGGCACCCCCTCCCTTCCTAGTGCACCAGCCGCGTCCCCCCTGCCTGTCCCGGGACGTCACTGGGTTCTCTCCCACCTTGCAGCAGGTGCGGCTCCGCGGCCCGCAGACTGCCCCTGCCACAGTCCCCACTTCACCAGCTGCCCTTCAGCATCTATCTGGTCAGCAGCCGCCCACCTGCCCTCTCACCCAGGCAGCTGAGTCAGAACTGGCCTAGCCCCGGCTGTGCGGCACCGCAAGACGGGCCCCCTTGCCGTTTCGTTTAGTTTTGAAAACGCTGCTTCTCTTTCGGTTCATAAGCGCCTGTGTCCTTTCCTGGGGTCGGCCATCCTGGGGAGATGTGGGTCCAGGCACCCTGTGCCCCCAGCCCTCTGTGTGCAGCGGTGAGCATGGGCTCTCCCTCCGACTCTTGCAGATCCCCGCGGGGCACAGCCTGGTGTGTGGGAGGGGAAGGTGGCCCCACCTTCCTTTAGAGGGGCCTGGGAGTGACCACGCCAGGCCACCCAGCCCAGCCAGGACTCGCCACTCCACAGCTCAAAGGCTGAGGTGCCCAGAAAGTGCCCACCCTGGGGCTGGCAGAGTTGGTGCCTCGTGGAACTGGGAAGGCGGTTTGGAAGCTTCAGGTTCTGGCCAGCAGCTGTGTCCAAGGCACTGGCCTTTGTACCAGGTCCCAGGAGGCCCGGGTGGCAGGATCAGGCGACGACCATGTGTGGGCAAGTGAGCTCTGCGTGTGCCGCCAGCTGACCTTCCAGGGGCTGCGGGGGGTGCTTCCCCGGGTACGGGGTCCTGGGCGGGACAGCTGGTGCTGTGGGACCCCCTCAGCCTCCCGGCCACTCCCACGTGGCACAGAGTGACTGGCCAAGGGCCAGGGAGGTCAGGGGTGCAGGCGAGGGCAGGCAGGGCCTGCCCCAGCCCCACAGGCTGACCCAGAACCTGCATCCTGCCTCCGTGAGTCCGGAAACAAAGGGGAGAGGGAGAGACAGAGCCCCGGTGCCAGCCAGAGCCTTCGGCGGGGGGACCCAGCCCCCCGTTACAGCCTGACCCCAGCTCCACCTCAGCCCCGTCCTTGTCCTGCCAGGGGGGATGAAACCTGAAGTTCTGCCCGATGAGAAACACTCACGTCCAGCGTGCGGGGCTTTGGGGGCTAGCAGCGGAGAATCCTGGGCGGGCGGGTGGGCAGAGTTACTGCGGGGACGCGGGGGAGCAGGAGTGGGCCCGTGGGCTCGTCCCGCCCAGCATAGCCCCCCGGGCGCCCTGTGCTCTGTCTCTGCTTGGTTCTGACAATCGGGAAATGCCACAGTCTGGCCAACCCTGCACTCTGGCAAGTGAGCAGGGAGCTCCCTGCGTGGGACAGACTCAGGGCCGTGTCCAAGGACAGCTCCAAGGTCACGGGCTGTGCTGGACACGGAGCTGGCCCCTGCGAGCCGCCCGTGTCCTCTGCCTGCCCTTCCCGGCTCCGGGGACAGGCCGCCCGTCGCCGGCCCAGCCCGACTCACTCCCTCTCCTCTGGGAGGGGAGGGCACGGGGGGCACGCCCCCTCCAGAGTGAGCCGCGCCAGTGATGAAGTTTCCATTTGTGGGCAAACAGCTTGGTTTTGCAATTATTAAGGTTGCGTTTCCTATGCCTGCTCGCCCCATATTTTTGGAGGAAAACAGACATTTATTACCAGCCGTCTCCTGAATGTGATAATCATAGTGCGTCTGAATGCCTGCTCGCCCCGAATTGCTTCCTGGAATGAGCTGGGGAAGCTGCATCTAGTTTGTAATCACATCGGGCTGTTCCCGAGGCACGGAGCTGCTCCCAGCACCCCAGCTGCGTGCAGCCGCTCGGCAGCGTCTCTGGGGCACACTCGGGCAGGCGGGGGGCGTCACGGGCACGATTCTCTGAGAGAGGGGCCAAAGCCTCCAACGTGAGGGTCTTGGCTGCCTCCTCCTTCCCCCTTCCCTCCCTCCACTTCTTTATCTCCCGTTTTACTCCCTGCTGTCCCCCTTCCCACCACCCACCCATCCTCCAACTATCCATCCATCCACCCATTGCCCGTCACCCACCCATCACCCATCCATCATCTGCCATCTATCCATCCATCACCCATCACCCATCACTCATCCATCATCCATCCATCCATCCATCCATCCATCCATCCATCTCTTCATTCAAATTTTCCTGGAGCCAAAAACCTCACTTGTGGCGACCAGCAACCAGGGGAGGGATGGGAGAAGCACCCTGGGGTCTTCTTGGAGGTGGGGTTGCTGGGGCTGAGCGTGGATGTGCCGAGTCCTGCAGACCAGGCTGCTATCCCCACACTATAATGTTGCTACCGATGATAAATTTAAAGTGTGAGTTTAAAAATAGGCGTGGTGTTCCATTCTCGATCATCCTTGCCCCATGCGATGTGGTACAGCTGTAAAGGAAACTTGGGAAGAACATGAATATCTCAGTCTCTTTCCCTCTCCCTGGTCCATGTCTGATCCTCTCTGGCGATCAGCATCAGTGAAATGTGTCTGGACCCAACGCGAGCCCTGTGCCACTGCCGGACACAGAGTCACTTGGCTCTTGCCGTGTCTGTCGTCGTCACCACATCCCGGAACTCGTGTCAGGGTTGTATGCCACAGCTGTTTGCATTACAGTCCCTCTATGTAACACCGCTGTGTGGGGTGGAACCATGCTGATAACATGCATAAGAACTTTCACCACAGAAGTCAGGTTTTCAGGTCCTTGAAGGAAAATTGACACACGGTCAAATGCTCCCACACTGACATCAGTGGCTCTGATGGAGCAATCCCCACCCAGCTTCGGGTGGCTCAGTGCTAGCAGTCCGGACTTCCCATCCTTCTGTCAGCCAATTCCCCTCACCCCCCCCCGCCCCCCGGCAGCAGCTTCAGATCTGATTCCCATCATTCGATTCCTTGCCCTTGGGAGATGGCACACACATGGGCGTAGGTGTCGTCTGCCGGGCCTCCTGGCCCGCCCGCTCCACGGCTCCTGGGGCACCCTCCTTCTCACTGTCGTCTTGGACCAAACTCACAATCCGTGTGTTCTATCGAGGACCCGCGAGGTGGTTGGCCTGTGGGTGTGGTGTGCAGCGCTGTGTCCACGGTTGTGCCTGTCCACTTCCTTCTCTGGGGCTCGAAGTGGTGCCACTCGGCCGTGGGTGTTGATGACTCACTCTGCAGGACCTGGCCCACGTTCTGAGGTGACCAGGCCACTCTGCCTTCCTTGAAGCCGAAGAGGAAAGTTCCAGGCCTCTGTGTCTCGTGCTTCTCGGAGCCTCCAGAGTGCTGACCTCTGCTTAGGTGATGGGATGGCTCCTTGGGGTGCAGTGTTCATTTCTCTGATGCCCGCCAGTGTCAGCATTTCTGTGGACCAGAAGCCACTCGCTCTCGGTGCCCTATTTTCTCGTCCTTTCCCACGGTCTTTCTGGATTGTCTCTTGCTCATTGATTTGTAGTTATTTGCTACACAGATCAAAGATTTGTCCCCTGTCAGCTTTGTGGAAGGGATGTTTCCCTAGGTGATGCCTCCCATTATACTTTATTCCTTTTTAATTCCTCTCTTTTTTTTCTTTTTTTCTTTTTTTTTTTTTCGGTCCACACCAAGCTGGAGGACCTTGCTGGGGACTGAGTCTGGGTTCGTTGCCTTCCCCAGTGCACTTGGGGCCCCCGGCCCCACCCTCATATTCCATTATTGACGATTTTTAAAAGCAAAAGTTGAAATAAAAGATAAGATGCCCATTTTTTTGGTCCTGAATTATTTATTTATTTATTTATTTTTTTATTAGTGAAACACCATGAGGTACAGTTGTAGATTTACAATTTTTTGTGCTTGGGTTTCGATT
>JAOXYA010487906.1:0-15627 GCA_028565675.1 Sorex palustris | reverse complement strand
GCCCCACTCTACAATCACTACGATGTCGGTGTGCGATTCTGTTTATGTTCTCTCTCTCTCTCTCTCTCTCTCTCTCTCTCTCTCTCTCTCTCTCTCTTTCTCTTCTCACAAATTCTCTCCTCTCATACTCCTCTCTCTTTCTCCATCTTCTCTCTCCCTCTCATTCCCACTCTCCTCTCTTCCTTTCTCTGACTCTCTCCCTTCTCACTTCTCCCTTTGTCTCTCTCTCTCTCTCTCCCTTCTCATCTCTCTCTCTCAATAAACCTTTAAAACACACAGAATACACAATACTCGCCGCATTGATACCAGAGAGTCGCTTACTTTGGAGGCCGAAGGGAACGGCTGGCTTGCCAGTGAGTCTAAATGGATTCCTAAGTTCGTCAGTCCATATAAATTTTTGAACCACACTTCATAACTACTTGAACTAACACGAATTTCGGTGCACAAAGTGTATCTGTGTGTGAAAAGCTCCAGGTCCTCTATCTAACTAGGCAGATCCTTTCTTTTTTTGACTGGGTGACCCATGAAATTCAAGGGTGTGTGTGTGAGTAGAATTATTGTCTGGCTCCCTTTCGGCAATTCACACCAAGAGCCTCCCCATGTTCACATGCCAGGCTCACGTCTGACAGGGCCTGTCCGCCTGACCCTCATCAGACTCTCCAGGAGTCTGTGATTCCAGTAATTCTCCAATCTCCAACGGACACCTCTTATTTCAATGTCGGGGCAGTGCTACTCTCTGCTCAGGTGACACTGAAACCCTCTGGCTGTGTGGCCCGATCTCGGGGCCTCGCTCTGGTGCTCATGACACACCTAGCAAAGCTGTGCGTGGACAACGTATTCCCTAAGCATCACCCCCGTTCAGGCGAGGATGGAAACACATGACCCCCAAGGTCACTACAACGATTCAAAAGTCACCAGTGATAGGAAGTAAGGCCCTCCCCCAGCTCTGCAAGAAGTGCGGGTCCACTGTGGGAAATTGTGCCAATCAGTTCTTGCTGGGCAGTGTAACATGGTCAAGGTCTAATGGGGACGAGAGCCACGCGCCTGAAGCATTAAAAAGTAACACCAAGCCCAGTTCCGTAAGCTGTCGTTCTCTGCCTCCTGAGGTTCATTTCCATGAGCCCTGTTCTCTGCCTGCTGAGGTAGAACAAGAGAACTCGGGTGAAACTCACAGCCAATCAAAACCACTTACAGGCATTTTCATAATAATCAAGAGGTACCTGTGGACAAAATTCAATTTCCACATATTTACACGCCAACACCAAATGACTCTCTTGTGCCCTGTGGATTTAAAGTCTCCTAAGAAAGATGCCACAGTTATACTGATTTCTAGAACTGCTATCTTTAAGATTCCTGGGTGATTTTTGGCTGTAAAGGGAAATTTGGAATTCCCTAATTTGGGGACAAAAAAAGGAAGGAATCGTTTATCTATAAGAGAAATGAAAGAAACTTTGTCCCAATAACCGATGTAGCAAGAAGAATTTCTGGTAGAAGTTTCTGGTAGAAGTCAAGTGGAGTGATGTGGAGTGATGGATTCCGGCTGCTGACAGGTCTGCTAGGGCCCAGAGAAAAAGCACCAGAGAGCACACAGGACGAGGGGCAGACGTGAGTCACCCTCTGAGGTTCAGCTCTGACCATGTGCAGAGGAGCCATTAGGACACGTGACAGTGGGCTGGAGCAATAGCACGGCAGAGAGGGCATTTGCCTTGCATGCGGCTGACCTGGGTTTGATTCCCAGCATCCCATATGGCCCCCTGAGTACCACCAGGAGTAATTCCTGAGTGCAAAGCCAGGAGTAACCTCTGTGCATTGCCAGTGTGACCCAAAAAGAAAAAAAAATTTTAAGATCAAAATGCAATCATGAGAGTTTGTAAGTCTGTAACTGTATCTCATGGTGATTCATTAAATTAAAAAAAAAATTAAAAAAGACAGGTGACAGTGACAGATCACTGGTCAGGGCAGCCCGAGGGAGGGGGGCATATGCACAGCTCATGAGCACGCACAATGGACAGACAGATGGAGAATCTTGGGAAGGAGACACCTTGCTTTAAGTCGAGCCCAGAAACTTGGCCCTCATGACACCTGAGTCCCCTGGACAGCAGCAGGGCGAGTGGGAGGGCCTGGCCTGGCCACACACCTGAGGAGAGGGGCCCCTGAGAGCCAAGCTGGAGGCGGCCGCTGTGTCCCAGGCAGCAGGACCCTGGGCCATATGAGAAACGCACAGATGCATCCCAGGCAGTGTCCTCTGTTCCAGCTGTGCTGGTGCACAGAGGATAATCGGGTGGAGGCCGGCCTGGGACACGGAGCAGGGGACAGACGCGCCCACTGTGCCCAACTGTGTGAGTCGGAGCATCTTTCTGAGCTTCAGACTATGTTTGCCGGGTGGAGGGACTCCCCAGCAGTGCTCAGGCTCTGAGGGCCACTCCCAGCGAGACTCAGCCTGGACAATTCAGTGCCCGGCCTGTCCATGGGGCGCTGCTCAGAGCCAGCAGTTCCGGGGGCGGTGCTGCAAGGGCCTGGGGGCCGCACTCATCTCATCTGACCGAGCAAGGCCCCCACCGGCCAGCTGGCTCTCTTCTCCCTGAGCTTCAGGCTCTCCGGAACTGATGTTTGAGCAAAGGTGCGGCGGAGGCGGGTGGGGGTCGGGGGGTGGGGGGGAGTCTCACGTCGACTCCTCACAGACCATCGGTGGATGGAAACAGAACCATGTCTTGGTTCAGACTAATGCAGACTCCGTCTGAGGTCCGTGATCTCACTAGAAAACCAACATTCGAAAATGTTGCTCCCAGCTTCCTGCAAGACAGCACCGCCCAGGGTATCCTCACTGCCCGCGGGTGGAGTTGGGGAGTCCCAGCACTGACCACACCTTCCAGCCACAGCTGCCGGAACGAGAAGCACCAGCAATCAGCCCCGAGAGACGGCACAGCGAGGGTAAGGATGGGGGTACACCGGCCTCCCTCTGAGTCCTTGAGGATAAGCCGGGTCCAGCCCAGGGAACCACTGAGCTGTCGAGAGTGTCACTTCTCTCACATGTCTGGGTGCCATCTGATCACCTGAGCATCAAGAGGGCCCATCTCTTCCAGGGGACAGCAGTGTCCGTAAGACCCAGAAATCTTGAGACAACAGGCAACCGGATGCTTCTTCTTTAAGTGTCTCCGCCTGCGCCCCAGCCGCTGACGGGGGGGGGGGGGCAGGATGGGGAGTGAGTCTGAGACCCAGGGCAGCTGACCAGAGCAGAACAGGGCACACCCACTTTGCACGGCTGGCGACCCTAAAGGAAAAGCAGGCCAATAGCGCAAGAGGGAAATAGATTTTCTGAGGCTGTCAGGGACAGGAACGTTCTGGGTGGTCTGTGTAGTACAAGGAGTGTCAGCTGAAAGGCGGCGTGTCATTCTTGACCCAACATTACTCTGGTTTCCTGTCTTCTAGGCCTGGAGCGTTTTAGGACTCCAACACCAAAACCCCTTGTTTAAATCCCCTCATCATCGTTCTTCTCTACCATAGGATTAGAGAGATAATTTCTATAGATTTCATAGGCCCCAGGGAAGAAAACACCTCTCACATAACACGGCACTAAACATCAGTAAACCCTGTGCAGAACCTCCCGATGCTAACAGCTTGTTCGTTCCGTTCCGTCTCCAGCATCAGTCGAGCCCTCTCGGCCCCCCTCCCACTGTACCGCACACGTCCACCAGACTTGGCTCTGCACAGTGGACGGGGGTCCGAGAGTCTTTCCTCTGGACATCTGCCCAGGGCACACGACCCACCAAGGCCCCTTGGGGCCTGCTCCCTGAAGGTGCTCCGTGCTGAGAGCAAGTTTCCTGCTGCAGACCCGGGGGTCGGGGAAAGGTGCCCGGCTTGGCCGCAACGTACATCCAGACAAGTGACCTTCCCCCATGGAGCCTAGTTTTTCCATCTTTAAAATGAATATTGACATCCTGGACACAATCTTGAGGCGTTATCAGATACAATTATGGTAATGCATGTAAAACACTTGGCATAACACCTGGCTTAGAACGATGTGCTGAATAAATATTAGCTATATTTGTGACGAGTTTTAAAAATAATTTTAATCTCTATCGAATAGCTATTATTTGTTTACTTGCGGGCAGAGAACTGAGAAGTCTCTTCTCCGGCATCACATCTGCACAGACAGCTCAGCCTCTAGCAGGAAGGTTTCCACCATGGCCACCTTGATAGGTCGAGGCTGCATATCTCCCCCAGAGGCCCCAGCCCGGGTCAGTGTTTCACTCTGCTCTCTGCTCGGTGCTCAGGACCGGCACGGCCCAGCCAAGAGTCAGCATCACAGAAACAGACGCTTGGGAGAAGAACTAGAAACGTACGCGGCATGAGAGAGGGTTCATTGCAGGCTCTTGCTCACGGGCCTCTGTTCTACAATGAGAAGGAGCAATGAGAAACGCGGGCCAAGAGCTGCTTGGCCAAGCTGCCCCTGCCCGAGACAATCTTCCTGTCCCCTACGGGAAGTCCCCAAGCAGGATCCCGTGACTTCTCCGTGTCTGAGCAGCGGTGACCAAGACTTCCTCTTTTCCAAAGCTAGGCACTGCACAAAGACCTTCTAAACCGCGCCTACGCGCGGCTCAAAACGTTATCTACAGAGTTTCGAGGATTCTTGAAATCAGGGTAAGCAATTTTTAGATGGTTTTCCCTTATGGGCTGCAGTTTCTAGACTAAGGGTTTATCCTTTTGATGGACGATTCGTGGGCGCAGGACGTCATCTACTAAAATGAGTCACCTTCGATAGAAAGAAATGCCAAAGAGCAACGGTCTCCCAGAACTTTCAGATGAAGGTGGCGCTTTTGGGGTACCCCCCCTTTAATCAGGATGCGTCCGCTTTCTTACGGTCTGCCCCTCTAACTGCATTTCATGTGCAGTGATCAATCATCTGTGAGTTTGGGTTGCGGCCACACATTTGCAGATGCAAATCCCTGCTTGCTCGGGGAGCTCATGGCTAATCTGCTCCCAGACAGCAGAGCTGACCTGACGGGCGAAGCTCAGAGGATGCAGCCACAAGCCTCAACCCCTCCACAGAGCACTTGGAGAAGCATCTCTGCAAAATGTCAGAAGCCTGGGAGAAAGGCCCCCAGTCAGCTGTCCAGGCCTGGCCCGAGACAGTGTGGTCACTCAGGCTCACAGGACTGTCTTAGCCCGGGCAAGCATCGACATCGTGGAAATAGCATCGTAGTAGTGGAGGAGTGATAAAGGCCAAGAGCTTCCACAGAGGAAGAGTCAAGAGCTGAAGTTCTTAGTGCAGCCACAGGGTTCTGAGTGTGAGGGACATCGTCTCTCCCTCCCTCATTCTCCGCTCAGCATCCTCCATCATTCCAGGCTCCATGATGGTGTAAGACAGCGAGGCTGCTGACGGAAAGATAAAATGTTGAAGAAACCCGATGCTCAGTGGCACTTAATAATACAACAACGTGATGTAATTCTGTCACTGTAAACAACTTTCATATAAAAGCGTGATGAAGGAAAGGAAGAGGGAGGGAAGGAGATATGGAGAGAGAGGGAGAGAGAGAGAGAGAGAGAGAGAGAGAGAGAGAGAGGTATAATTTTGAGTCTCTTCTTAGTCTCATTTCTTCTTCAGTCCCAAGTAGGATATTTTCAGGTTTGCAAACAGACCATATGCTCCAGTTCCTTAATATTAAAAGCTGTCTCATCTTTCCTTATTTTAGGTGATATTTATAGTTCCCTCTGTTCTATATGTGAGGACTTAAGCACTTATCCATGATCATTAGCATTTATTAAAATATTCCTACCAAGTTTTATATACCCTATTCTGTTTGTAAGTCATTGTTCCGAAAGACCATGCATTGAAGCTTGAATTTGGGAGGTGAGGGAAAGGACCCTCATATTTTCCTCTTATGTGGCTCTATAAAATTACAATAATGCCGGTTAGAACTTCAGAATGCGAGAGGAGAGCTGCATTAAGACAGGCTTTACGGGGAGATACCGGGAGCACAGGACACCTGAGCCATCAAATCAAGGAGTTGAGAACCCTGCAAATCCCGTGTTTCTTCTGTCAATCATCTCAATCACCTTTTCCTGTTCAATGCTCCACTCTCGTGCAACAGTCCAGAGCACTTCCCAGAGAGCTTACCTAACTGGATTCCATCTTCACTGCATAGAATTCAATGTCCTTACCAAGGGCATTAGTACTAAATCACATGTTTGATATTCCTTGCAATCCTATTCAATATGTGATATGGATGAAGGCCACAGACTGAACCTACTCAAATCTCAAACCTCTAAATCTCAGTGGTCCTCCTTATTCTCCTGCTTTCTCCCCCTGAGCTCGCTTCTTAAAAATGTAAAAATACAGAATTTATCCTGGACCTGATATGCTTGCTAACCAATGATTATATCCTTGACCTATTTATCATGTCCCTATATTTGAAGTAGACTGCAGAGACATCTCCTTCATGTGCTTAAGACAATATTTGAAAAATGTAATTAAAGCAATTTATCAGCATTCAGGGACTTATGCAAATGTTTGACAATAATTTTTCCAGTAGTTAATATTTTTAATTATCGATAACGAATAGTACCCACATAGTGACACCATCAAATCATTCTTATTATGAAGTATAATACTAAAAAATGGACTAGTGTCTTGCTTTTTTTTCCTTTCTCTTCTTTTATTTACTTCCTATGAACTAAGGTTTACACAAAGCTAATGGGAATATTTTCTTATATCTATGTATATATTCTAGATAATATGACTATATTCCTTAAAACATATGGACATGACTATTTTTAGCAATTTCTCCTAAAGCTGTAAACACAGTGTAATTAATTTCAGTTTAACTGATATATTTTGTAGTGCAGTTTTCCATCACTCAAACATAGGGGTGCATCATTAATGGGACGGAGGCCTCACCATAACAGAACAGCTGCACGGATTCCTCTACCTTCAACAGGATTTGAAACAAGTTCTAAAAATATATCACTAGATAAATGCAAGAAAACTTACACATTCATGAAATACTTAAAGAGCAAGAATGAGACTTTAACTCTTGAAAAGAAAAAAAATGGCTTATTTGTTGCTCCTCTTGGAGATCAAAACAGAGGTGGTTAAGTACCTATCACTGAGGTAAGAAGATGCTGCAATTATAGAATTTTAATGAGATGTTTGCAGTGTTGCTCCCAGAAGTTTCTAAGAAATGTTCTGTGGGAGCTGGGTGATGGTACAGTGGGTAGGGCAATTTCCTGGTGTGCAGCTGACCAGGTTCGATCCCTGGCATCCCATATGGTCCTCTAGCCAGCTAGGAGGAGATTCCTACGTGCAAAGCCAGGAATAACCCCTGAGCATCACTGGATGTGCCCTCCCCAAAATTAATGTTTGGTGTACAGAATACCAAATATTAAACCCAGTTCCCGGAAGCGCGTGGCCACGAATGCGGCTGCGCGACATCTTATTATCTCATTCTTGCTTTGGACAACCTGGCAGGCTACCGAATGTAACTTGCCCGCACGGCAAACTCCCCGTGGCGTAGCCAATATGCCAAACACCAGTAACAATGATGGTCTCATTCTCCTAACCCTGAAAGAGCCTTGAATGTGGCACTTTTTAGAATCTCAGGGCTAGGACGAAGGAGACGTTACTGTTGCCTGCTCGAGGCAATCGACGAACAACAGGATGGTCGTGATCGTGATCGTACAGAATACTTGATCCCAAAAACTCTTCAAAAGTGAATTCCAACCTGTACAGAAGAAGACATGCTCTTCTTTAAGATATGAGGTATGTTATTTTGCTACATGATTAGTATAATGGAAAGAAAGTACCTACTTGAGTTCGTGATCATAAAATGCATGTCATGCATATTATCAGTCACTAATGATGGCCAAGCAATTTCAAGCTCCACTACACAGAAACGCATAGTAACATACCAGGAAAATCAAGATTGAATCATCAGATTAGCAAAAGTTGGCCAAATGATATAAAGAAAATGATTCATAAGCTTCACTGTGCAGATCTGTGGTTTATTCGATTGAGGGGAAGCAACCGAGAAAAAAGGAAAGGGGCGCACCAGAGAACACAGGGAATGATGCACTGATGCATGCATGAACGGAGACATGCTAACAGAGAAATGGAAACTGCAGATATATATATTTTGCAAAGAATTTCCAAAATCTATTAATCTCTAAATACATGCTATTAGTACTACGAAAACGATGCATTATTTTGTTGGCCAAATTGATAAATATAGCAAAGAATAATACTTTATGCCAGCAAGATGATAAGAAATATGCTTTTATATATCAAAGCAGACATAAATTATTATTCTGCACCAAATAATAATCAAAAGGCTCTAGGACAGGCATGAATTTGCCTCAGCAATTCCATGCTTATGAATTTAAGAGTGACTGGAAACTACTGATAACCACAAAGCAAGAATCTGAAGCGAAGACACCTGGAAGAGAAACTGAAGAAGGAAGAGAAGCAGCAGGGAAAATCAGTGGCTGGAACTAGAACAAGGGTAACAGCAAAGACACAGAACCCAGAATAAAGTGGCAGCGGCCGATCCCCGTACTGCAGTGACCACCGGGAACAAAGTGGGCTGAATTCACCATCCAAAGCCACTGAGCTGACTGGGGGAGACAGCTAAGAGCACATGAGCACAGGCTTTGCAGAGAGCACAAGCCCCCTGGGAGGGGTCCCTGAGAACTACTGATGTGGGTCCTCCCTGCCCAAAAAAAAGAAAAGACAAGAAAACAGAGTGGCTGTGTGACTCCGTCTGACTACACCGCCAGACGCTCACTGGGGACAGTAAGACAGTCTCAAAGACTGGCAGAAAGAGCTGGATGGCTGTGCGGTGCTGAGCTCGCTCTCAGGGGAACGCTGCCCAGGATGGGGTGACGTGCGGTTAATCAGAAGGACTGATGGCTTCTCCCACATATGGAATATAAGTAAGCAAAGTAAGTGGAAAGCTAGCCAAAGCGGCTCTCCCCTCCAGGACGAGCATAGTGGGTGGGCGTCATCGGGGGCGGGGAGAGTGGGGGAGGAGAGAATTGGGTTCGGTGTACAGCACTGGACAGCCGCTGAGAGGCCCGGAGGCTGTGCAGCTGTGCCCCTGAAAGCCTGCATTACATACACCGAAAGCAAATCAACACAAATTTATTCTAAAGAATAAAGTTATCTTGAAGAATAATACTAATTTGTGGACCAGAGAGAGGGTGTCTTGGTAGGCCATTCGCATTGCATGTGGGCAAGCCGGGTTTCATCTCTGCAACCACATACGGTCCCTGAAGTCCCACCAGAAGTGATTCCTGAGCACAGAGCTGGGCTTAACCCCCCTCCCAAATTATAGCTCTGTATTTAAGAAAATGAGTCTCTGGACCTTGATAACTGTCTCATGTCTGGCACCTAGATCGTGAGGATGGCATAATGGATGTTTCAAAGGCCAAATTCACAAAGCTGTAGAATCTCTTATGTATCAATGATATCTTATTAGGCCATTTAAAAATTTTTTTAAAAAGAACAGAAATGTGAATATGTGTGAAGATTCAAGTCCAATAAAGTCTACTCTAATAGGACTGCTAAAAGCAAATATCAGAATTTTCTCCCTTACCATCCGTGCAAGACTGAGGCAAAGTTAACCAACACCTCAGTGCTCAAGACAAAGGCAGGTAGAGTTGGACGTGCCTTCCGGGCACCTCGGGCTTGCAGCACCTCAGATCAGATGAGGATGCCAGCAGGCAGCCCAGAGAGCCAAGCCTGGGGCAGGAGGTGCCCACCAGGTCTGCAAGGAGAGTCTACGGCATTTGTACAGTGAATTCACCCAGCGACACCCTTCTCGAAACTCACCCAGCCCTTGGATGATGGAAAGCGAAGTGACATGAAAAAGCACGTATTTTTTATTTACTTATTTGGCTTCAGGGGCTGTATCTCACAGCTTCCAGGAGCTATCCCTGATTGTATGCCCCAAGGTCACTCCTAGTACTCTCAGGGGATCCCAGGTGGATCTTGGGAGCAAACCCGGAATTGGTCATGTGTAAAAAAACTATGCACGCTGAAGGTTGTGTGTTAGCGGGCTCTCTGGATGGCTGTTGGCCAAGGGCAGACGAAGGAAGAGATGAGGGCCAGGTCGGTTGATCTTAGTGGCAGTTTATTACAAGGAAGTTTATCCCATAGAAGGACTTTATGTTATGGAGGGCCGAGGTTCTCTCAAGCACAAGCTCTCCTTGCTAGTCTCTCCATGGTCCATCTTTCAGCCCTGCCCCCTCATTCCCCAGCTCCCTCCTAGTCTGGGCTGACACTCTCCCATCCAGGTAGCCAAATCAACATAAGAAAGCCCTTCCTGACTGCCCAAAGGCAAAATACCTCTTAAGGTGTTTTTCTCTTTTCCTCAGTCCAATAAACTATCAACCATTCCTGAGGTTATGCAGGAAGGACAGAACAGAGTCATCCTACACTGGGGAACATAAAGTAACATTCTTTGCTGTTCTTGAGTCCGTTTGCTTCTGTTCTGTTCCCATCATCTCTCTCCCTTCTGGCCGGCCTCTCTTTTGCAGCTCTGTGGATGGTGCAAGTCCCTTGGCCTCACGAACCGCATTCCCTCTGACCCTTTCCCTTGCTGTCTGGCCCCAGGTAAGTCTCCAGCCATTCGTGACCCGATGGGGGTCCTGGGTCACTCGCCACCCCCCCGTTCTCTTCTCTCCCCACACTCCTGATCTTGGGGTTGCCCTGAGGCCAGCCCAAGTCCTTGGTGGCCTTTGCTCGCCCTGCCCCAGTTTGTTCCTGCACGGCTTTCTGCTGGGGACCTTTCCGGGAGCCCCTGGCCTCCTCTCCAGAAGGGACCCAGCCCCAAATGCCCTCTAGGGGGAGCAGGGACCACGCGCACACTTCCAGAAGCTTCCGGCCCACCAGGCCCCTCCCTGCCTCTGCTCAGCTGCATTCCCACAGGGCAGGCGATTCTGGCCCTCCTGCCCCCGCCTCATTTGCATTCAACCCGCGGAGGAGGGGAGGAGACAGCTGGCATCCCCCTCTCCCCTCCTCAGAACACAGCATCCAGTGGCCACCTACATCACCGCCCTCCTGGCCAGCTCACGCGCTGGCAATTGTATGTGGCAGCATTGGGGCCCGCGGGAGGCAGTTTCCCGCCAACTCCAGCAGCACCTTGTTGAGGTCTGCAGATGCGTTTTCAGGTTTGGGTGGCGGGTCCAGATTTGAATTCTTTTTTTTTTTTTTTATCGAATTACGGTGAGATAGTTACAAGCTTTCATGTTTGGGATACAATCACACAATGACCAAACACCCATCCCTCTACCAGTGCACATTCCCCATAATCTCGCCTTTTGTGCATTATGGTTTGTAATGCAGACCCCGAGAGTTTATCATGTTTGGTCCTTTATCTACTTTCTGCACGCATCTCCCATCCCGATCGTTTCCTCCAGCCATCTTTTTCTTTGTGATCCCTTCTCTCTTCCAGCTGCCTTCTCCCCTTTGCTCATGAGGCAGGCTTCCAGCTATGGAGCAATCTATCTTATCCCGTGTATCTACTATCCTTAGGTGTCAGTCTCATGTTATGTGAAAAAAAGTTTTTAAAATACTTTAATGCTGTGTAGAAGAATCATGATCTGAATTTCCTCAATTCATGTGGTGATAATGTCAAAAAACAAAGATGAGAGCACCATCTAATTTTGTTTTGTCTATTTTTCTTTTATAGTAATCAAAATAGGAGTAGAGAAAACTTGTGGCTTTGCATATATTCCTTGCACTACTTCTTCCTCCATGTTTCTTCCTGCCAGACTAGCAAGAATTCACAACAGTGCTGCTGAGGACCCCAAAGGATAGAAAAGGAACTAAGCACTCAGAACACACTATACCTGTGTTCATCGAAAGACTAGGTGGGTCCAATAATCACATATCACTTAATTCATTACATATCACTTTCTTCAAAAACACTTTGTAACAACAGGGCAGGTAGTTTATAGTTTTCATGGGTAAATATTACTCGGGAAAATTATTACAGTGGTAACTTCTAAATCATAATAAGAACAAGGCTCTCTCAACATATTAGAAAGTCTGCAAAACTGGGGGGCTGGAGCAATAGCACAGTGGGTAGAGCGTTTGCCTTGCACGCAGCCGACCCGGGTTCAATTCCCAGCATTCTGTATGCTCCCCCGAGCACCGTCAGGAATAATTCCTGAGTACAGAGCCAGGAGTAACCCCTGTGCATCACCGGGTGTGGCCCCAAAACAGCAAAAAAAAAGTCTGAAAAATTGGTCAAGATTTGATAAACCCTGATATCCTACAGAACATCTACCTCACTGCTTTTGACAGCTTCTGGAAATAACCCTGCAATGTCTTCCTGTAACATTCTGGAACTCTTGCTTCCAGGCTTATTTTCATCAGTATGGGAAGTTTTTCTTTACAGTAACCATAAATAAATATCTTTCTGAAGCACAAATAATTCTAACTAAAACCAAAATCAATTAGTGGGTCATGGTCCAGTCAAGAAAAAGTAAAATCACAACTCTTCAATATGGTATATCAGGGCCATCGTTATCTGGCTCTGTAGTTATTATCCTGAATTTCTCCCTACTATATCAATATTTCTCAAACACACCAGCTTTACTTAAATGAGGCTCTTTTAATCTCAACCTTATTAACATCTGGGGATTGATGATTTTTTGCTTCGGAGAAGGGATGTCCTGTGGATTTAGAGGTATGTAATGGTATCCTTGACCTCTGGTGACTACAGGTCAGTAGGATCCTCCTACCCCAAATCATGGTAAATGAAAACATCTCCTTGGAAGTGAAATTTTCTCCTATAGAAAACCAGTGGCAGCATCCTTGTCTTCTTTTATGTTAGTCCCTTGCTAAAACAAAATGTGCCTTTTACTCCTTTACTCTGTTGTACTGCAGTTTCTCACCCAAATAAATGTTAGACTTGAAATTTCAGCTCGGAGTGTCATCTTCTCTAAGTTCAAGTGGGAGTAAATGCCCTTTATCAGGGTGCCCTGTGTACTTTGTGATTAATTCAACTATGCCACACAGTCGAAAAATTTTATTTCACTTCTATATTCCCAATCAGTGCAGTGATGAGTTTCCCATTACTCTCTAATACCCAGCACAATACATCTACAAAAAAGAGGCTAAAATATGATAGAATCAAATCAATAGATAAAAAAGTAAAGGTAAATACTATTTCATAATCACAGCAGTTAAGAAAAATAAGTCATCTAAACATAGGCAATTTAGCTTAATGTTTCCGGGCATTACTAATCATGTATAACCTCATATTCCATCAGACATCAAGTCAGTGTATTTTCATGGAAAAACAAAAGACAAAAAACAAAACAGAAAATTTAAGAATAAGGAAGCCAACTCACAGCTTGTAAGTACCGAAAAGACAAGATGGGGCCACTTAATGCCCTACAGGCACTACTGTCTTCAAAATCTCCTTCTTCAAGCAGGAACTGCTGGCCTTTAAAATGTTCTTTTTCATAGGCAACCCATCTAGAAATAGAGAAGACAACTGATTGAGACATTCATCAAATTATAGGTCAAGGAATGAATAGAGAAAGTCATGATAAAGCACTCAACTGCTTATCACCGTATCTGAAAAAGCAACACATTGGCTTTGTTAACACTGACAAAGTCAGGAAAATGATGCAAGTTTATGGATCAATTATTTCATACTGTGAGACTTTTTTCCAATAGAGGGTTAACTGTTATACCGCAACAGAGTTGCAATAATTAAATGTTCACTAAGCTTAGTTCAATAAACGCTCCTGATATAACCTGATACCTCATCACAACACAGTAGACTATATTGTCAAAGTAAAATCCAATGAAAAGTACAATCAGTCAATGGTAAAAGCTACAAGGACAGATTGAGATTAAGAGAGACTCTTCCCCTTTTTGGAGGAGAGGCAGAGGGCTGGTGTGCCACAGCCGATGATGTTCAGTGCTTTGGGGGTCACTCCTGGTGATGCAGAACTGGAGACTGAAGTTAGGCCTTGAGCTCACTGAGCCATCTCCTGGTCCTGAAACATACTGTTTACTTTGCTGACAGCCCTTCTAGAAACACACAGTGGTGACTCTATTTAATTACTATGCATGAAAAATAAAGGGAATTCTCACTAACTTTATATCAAGAAGACAGAATGAAAGGATTTAACAAAGAGGAAGCGGGGGGTGTGACTTAGTGGGTATTAGCCCTGGCCACAAATATACAAATATTATGTATTTTATGGGTGGGAAATGTTGCTCTCGACATTGTGTCAGTGGTGGTAATGGAAACAGGAAGCAGTATGACACAGTACTTTCCAGGGACGTAAGTTTCGTAACTTCTAACCTAAAACTGTCAGTACAGGACACAATGATGAACACAAATGAATTTTTACATTTTCATGAAGAACTTTACTATCTAAAGCATTGATGTTTCATAATACATGTTAACCCACTTGAATATGACTTCAGATATACTGTATAGTTACAGACTGAACAATCCAGTGGGGCAGATTCCATGCATGACTATTGTAAGCCACTGTATTAAGGACTTCTAAATTCTGCAGCTCAACCAAATAAATGTTGGTAGAGCTGAGTTCTTTCTTTTACAAATGTTAAGAAGGTATAAAAACATAATTCCAAAAATTATTTTATATAAAACACAAAACAGTAGGAGCTCAGCAATCACGAATCCCTCCTCACTTTCTACATGCAATCATGTGCATTGCAGGGGAAGAGAGGGCACAGGCATTAAAATATACATTTCACCTTACTGTTTTGTTGTAGAAACAAATCTATTTGTTAAAATAGTACATAAAATTAATTTTACATAAAAATTTCAAATTCTAAGATTTTTTAAATATAAATGTGACAACTGAAAGCATGTTTTGAATATATACAAGTGGGTCAAAGGAGAAATGGTATAGAAGGCTTTACTCTTAAAGGACAAATTAGCAAACTGTTAAGTAATGACAATCCAAAAATCTTTTAAGATTTCAGTTCTGTTAAAAATCTCTTAACAGACTGTTTAAGATTCAAATTACATGTCATCCGGAGTTATTTAATAAAATAGATGATGGGCATAGGAAGATAGCTCAAGTGGCCCTGAGTTTGATCCCTGGCACTATCTGGCTCCTTTGAGCACTGGTTGGGGGTAGCTTCCAAGCACTGCAGAGGTGATTCAGTGGCCCCCAGCAGCACACATGTAGCAGCAGTGTATCATACTTAGCCTGAGCCTGAGCACAGAACCATCAGGCTCTCTCTTTCAGTCAGAATATTCTAGAGTGGCTGCTAGTCTCTTGAGAACTGTTCAGAAGACCAACTCCCCACCCCCATTCCTCAAAACAATACTGTCACAGATTTCACAAGATGGGATAGAGATTTGTCGGAGAGACAGTACAGCGGATGAGGCACTTGCCTTGCACGTGGCTGACCTGGGTTCAATTCCAAGCATCCCATATGGTTCTCCAAGCTCACAAAGAGTGATTCCTGAGTGCAAAGGCAGGAGTAACCCCTGAGCACTACCAGGTGTGGCCCCAAACACAAAACCCAAAACAACAACAACAAAAAGATGGGACAGAGATCAGAGATGAAGAAGGTGCTATACTACCTAAAGTTAAATAGCCAACTGAATTGAGAAATGGTGAAAA
>JAOXYA010487889.1:0-15628 GCA_028565675.1 Sorex palustris | reverse complement strand
GAGAGAGAGAGAGAGAGAGAGAGAGAGAGAGAGAGAGAGAGAGAGAGAGAGAGAGAGAGAGAGAGAGAGAGATGAGCCCGGCTCTAGTGTAGCACCTCTGAGGCTGTCACCGAGACACCACAGGCACCAAGGGCACAGAATTGCACTGAGTTGCTCTGCCAGGTAGTGTGTATGTTGTGTGTGTGTGTGTGTGTGTGTGTGTGTGTGTGTAAGTGGGATAGAAATAAAATAAAAATGTAAAAGCCAAATCAGTATGTTTGCTGGAAACACTCATCAGGTAGCAATAACTTTCCAAGCAACAGGCCGAGAATAGGTGCTCTATAGGGCCAGGCCAGCTGCACCCGTCAGGGACCTGCATCGATTTGCTTCTCAGTGATGGAGAGAAGCTCAGAGAGGGTCATTCACCTGCCCTGGGCCACACAGCCCGACAGGCACTAAACCCACACTTGAACCTGGGTTCCCAGGCCAGTGCTGGTGAGCCAACGCCTGCGGGCACTGCCCTAGGCCCACCTGGGTGACTGGCCGAGGCCCTGCTGCAGGATCCCAGGAGGACGGGAGCAAGGCTGGCCAGCTCAGGACCAGCATGCAGGTGTCCACAGTGGCTGACCACAGCCAACGCCAACTGGATGAGGCCAGAGACGGCCTCAGACGCCCCCTCTCCCCGCGGGGCCCCTGCACCTACCTGCCTGTCGTCGCCCGTCCTGCAGAGCTGCAGCAGCACAGGGGCGCCGGGGAAGAGGCCGACGACCGTCAGACACAGGCTGTCCTGCAGGATCTGGTGGGTGTAGGTGAAGGCCCAGATCTGCAGAAAGAGCACGGGGCAGGGCGGGGGGGGGGGCGGGGCAGCATCAGGAGGCTTCTCGGAGCCAGTACTCGGCAGTGCACCCTGGACTCCCTGCCTGGTTTGGGGCTCTGGGTGGGGGTGGTCCTCGCGGGCATGAGCGTCACCGGGACGATGCCACGCACAGACACGGAGTCACACCTCCATCCCCACAGAAATCCCTGCCCCGGCTGTCCTCCAAGGTCAGGGCTGAGGAGGGGAAGGGGTCAGGCAGGGCCGCAGAGGCCCTGGCCGCCCCTTAGACGGGCCCTTGGTGTGGAAAATAGGCTGCGGATCCAGTCCCGGCGTGGAAAGGAGATGGGGTTCACGCTGCACCTCATTACCCAGCCCCACGGTCTGCAGTGAACCGTGGACGTGCGTCTTAGGATGAAGTCCTGTAATGAGCTCATGATGGCCATGACACACTGCACTGCCTCTCGGATGTGAAGAGCATCAACTGATCAAACATGGGAGCTGGGAGGGCCCCCGGTCTGGGCAAGCTCAGTCGGGCATTCCTCTTTTAAGAGAAGGGGCTGAGGGAGGACACTTGTGCATGCGTGTGCATATATAGGTGTGTGTGAGTACATGTGTGCATGTGTGTGCACATGTTGGTATATGTGTGAGTACATGCTTGCATGTGTGCATGCACGTATGTATGCATGTGTAGGTATATGGGTGCACATGTGCATGTGTAAATATGTGTGCATGTGTAGGTGTGTGTGTGCTCATGTGTATGTGTGCATGCTTGCATGTGTGTGCGTGTGCATGTGTGTGCATATGGAGTATGTGTGGGTGCTTGCATGTGTGTACATATGTAGTGTGTGCATGTATGCATGTGCATGTGTAGGTATGTGTGTGCGTGTGTAAGTATGGGTGCATGCTTGTATATGTATGTGCATGTGGAGGTGTGCATGCTTGCATGTGTGAGTACACATGTGCATATGTTGGTATGTGAGTACATGTGTGCATATGTGCATGCATGTGTGCATGCAGGTGTAGGTATATATGTGCACATGTGCATGTGTAAATATGTGTGCATGCTTGCATGTGCATGCATGTGTAGTTATGCATGTGCGCATGTGTAGGTGTGCATGCTTATGTGTGCGTGCATGTGTAGGTGTGTGCGTGTGTGCATGTGTTTTCATGTGTGTGCATATGTAGGTGTGTGCATGTGTGCGTGTGTGCATGTGGAGGGTGTGTTCATGTGTAGATATGTGTGTGCATGTGTAATTACGTGTGCATGCTTGCATGTGTGTGCATGTGTAGATGTGTGCATGTGTGTGCATGTGTAGGCATGTGTGCATGCTTGCATGTGTGTGCATATGTAGGTGTGTGCATGTGTGTGCATGTGTAGGTGTGTGTGTGCATGTGTAAGTATGGGTGCATGCTTGCATGTATGTGCATGTGTAGATGTGTGCATGTGTGCATGTGTGGGTGTGTTGTGCATGTGTAAGTATGTGTGCATGCTTGCATGTGTGTGCATGTGTGAATGTGTGTGCACGTGCATGAATGGGCAGAGTTTTTCTGATAAGAGCTGCCTGTTCACCCCGCTTCCCGAAAGACGATGGACAGGCAACTCCTTGTCAGAACCCTGAGAAGAACTCCTCATCGGAAGGACCACGCTCCTCCCCACCCCACCCCAGGGGAAGCTGAGTAGGAATGGAAGCCCCTGCATTAAGGAGACATTCATTAGCTGTGCTTTCCCGGCATGGAAATCATTCACCATTTCCCGGAGGAGGACCTGGTGCTCTGGCCTCCTGCGGAGAGGGTAGGAAAGCGGGAAGTGGAGCCCTGGGCTGGGGCAGGAAGCGTGCAGGGGGTATTGGCTTCCCCCTGCGGCCTTGATGAATGGTTGATTCAAGAAATCTGGGCGTCCAAATGCACTCCGGAAGCAGAAGGGCCTGCTCAGGCCAGCCTGACCTCTGCTCCCGAGTGCTGGAAATTGCGGCAGCCTCCACCGGGGAATGGCAAAGACAGTCCCCAACCCAGTGCATGCAGATACAGCCGGAACCACAGGAGGTAATCCAGAGGCCTTCCTGGGGGCCGTGTGGACCGCTTAGAACTGGCTTGGCTCTCCTGGCTGGAGGCCTCTGAGCAGGCAGTCCAGGGGCTCCTTCGGCAGGACCCGGTGAGACTCACTTCTGAGGTCCTGCATTTCTAGCTCCTTCCGTCCGTGCCTCCATGTTGTGAGGACACGCTTAAGTATGCGACTACAACCCCCACTGTTTGACATTCGGGGCTGGACTTGGTGGGGTCCTGGTCATGCGCACGCCTGAACCTTGCAAACTGGAATGAGGCATTTAACTTTGCGCCTGGGGCCCCTTGTGTGATAAGTGAGTGCTGTGGAGGGCGGGGCCCTGTCAGACCCTATGGGGTAAGACCTCCAGGCTGACAGCTTCAGCATGGCCCATCGAGGAGCTTACTGAAGGGTGGGAAGGGCAGGGCTGGGGTAGGAAGGTAAGTACTCAGGCTGGGACTAGCAGACAGCGGGGACAGGTGAGGAGTGGGCTGGCTGGGGGTGGGGACAGGGCTGTGTCCAGAGCTGCAGGACACCGTGGCCTGAGTCTCCTTTCAGCTCTGAGGATGCCTGAGTGTCCGCCCGACCTGGGGAGGGCCAGTGGGCGGCAGACCGCAGGGCTGCTGGGGCCCAGCTCGGAGCCACTTCCTTTCGCTTTTTCTTTTTGAGAAAATGAAAGAAAGTGTGACTGTCTTTACGTTCAGGACACGCAAGGAAGACTGATTTGGCACAAGCAACTCAGGAGAGCTGCTCCGAGGGAAAGGTTTGTGGAGTTTGGAAAGAGCTCCTCTAAGTGTGGGAGTGGGTATTCCCCGGCAGGCCCTGCTGCCCAGGAAAAGCGGCCTCGGGTGGGTGGAGCTCTCTCCCACACTGGGGCTGACATCACCTTTGGCAGCAGGCATGGGATTCTGGGAACTGTCTAAGTCGCTGATGTGCTTTCAGTCCAGGGCATGGGGAGATGGCACAGTGGGGAAGGAGCTTGCCTGGCAAGCAGCAGACCCCAGTTTGATCCCTGTCATCACTCAGGGTCCCCCGAGCATCGCCAAGAGTGATCTCTGAGCACAGAGTCAAAATTAAGTCCCGAGCACCACAGGGCGTGACCTCCAAACAAAACCAAAGATCTCCAATCCATCGAAAAGCCCAAGTGGACATCAGCAGGGTGGGACCCTGGACCCCCACCCTCCTGGGCTGATCTCAGCCCTGTGCACATGGCCATCCGCCTATCCGTGGCCTGCCTTCCTCGCTGGCCCCAGCAGTGCCCTTGGAGACCCTTGCTTCGAGCTGGGATCTACCAGTCGAGCCCCCATTCAATTAGGTCCTCTGGTCAGTTCTTGCCCCTTCCCTGAGCCAGGAGAGTGGGAGGGCAGGACAGGGCCGAGTTGGGCAGGGAAGGGTGTCCAGCGCTGGAGGGAAAGTTCTGGACAGGAGATCCAGGTGCAAACCTCAGCTGCATACCAGTTTCAGGGCACTCGTACCCTCCCCGTCTAAGGTCAAAACCCACCTGCTCCCTTGGGAAGGGATGGGACGTGCCCCCACACATCCCCCCGCCAAACCCAAGCTGTTCTCCCTCTCCCAGGGGGGCAGGACCCCTCCTAGTCTCCCCCACTACACACACACCCTTGCTCAGCACCTTCCAGGGCACCCCCTTTCCCAGGCACAGAAGGAAGCTAAGCTGGCCGACTTGCTCATTTCTGCACGAGTGATCTTGGGCGGAAACCTTGAAGCCTTCACCCCCCCACCTTTCCTCTCTCCCCCAGCAAGCACGGCGGGGCATCAACACCAGTTGACGGAATGAATGAATGAATGGATGAATGAACGCAATCCTAAATGAAGATCCTAGATGAAGACAGTTCCTCAAACAGAGGCAGCCGTCCTTGCTGGGGACAGGGACAGGGAGCAACACGAGGGTGAGAGAACTACCGAGAACATTCCTTGGAGGTGAGGACTGGGAGGGGAGTGAGTGAGCAAGGAGGCAGAAAGCATAGGACCTGCTGCCTGCAGGGGAGAGGGGGCCCGAGGGCCCCACAGAGCTGGGCTGGCCGGCAGAGCAGCCGTCTCCAGCGCGGAGGACGGTGACCTGCCACCTGCAGGGCGTGAGGTGCCAGGAGACCTGAGGAGGTTCTCGTGGTTCGCCCAGATCTGGGATAGGCAGAGGTCAGGGAACAGGCGGTGAGGACAGAGAGGGGACAGACAAGGGTCCTGACTGGTTCAGGGCAGTGGATGGAGGTGCTGGGTGACCCCCGGGGCCAGGCTACTTGTGTGTGTATGTGTGTGTGTGTGTGTGTGTGTGTGTGTGTGTATGTGTGTGTGATCTGTTGATCTCCCGCCCTGCTGACCCGGCTGCCGCCCACTTCCCAACCACTTCCTGAGGCCCGTGGAGGCCGGGTCCGTCTCTCACCTGGGCCTTGGCGTCCTGGCCTGGGGTCTGGATGCAGGAGCTCAGCCGGAGGTCAGGCAGCTGCTGGCCGTCCTGCACCTGGGCCTCCAGGCATTTCTGCCTCTGCCGGATAAGGCCCTTCTGAATGGAGGCGTCGGTGGGCACCCTGGATGAGAGCCATGGGAGACATGAGCCAGTGCTCCCGGGGATGATGCCACTGGTGGCGGAGGTGGGGGGGGTTGGTCGGGCAGGGGTGGTGGCGAGGTGGCCGGGACTGGTGCTCTGGGCCAAGCTGCTGAGTGACCATGACCTGCAACTGCCCTGCACAGATGCAGCCCAGGGGAGGCGAGTGTCCTCTGTGAGGACCCCCAGGGCCTTTCCTCACAGCACTGGGCAGGACTGCAGCAGCTCAGACCGAGGGTCTGTGCCCCCCCCCCACCCCCGGTCCGCCCAGGGCAACTGCTGTTGCACAAGTACCTGAGCTCAGGGTAGACGTTCTCCAGGTACCACTTAAAGGAACTGCAGCGCAGATTCCTGCGTAAGTCAACTCTGCTCTCGATGCTGCGGCAGAGACAAAGCACAGCTGGGACAAGGCCAGAAGTGCCAAGACCCCCGTGGCCTCTGGATCATTCTGAAAGGAACCAACCTGGAGAGACCGTGAGCCCTGCAGACGGAACCAGGGAAACCCAGGAACCCCACCCTCGCCACCACCACCACGCAGTGGGCTGGCTTTAACTTGAAAATGGAATTCGGGGAACTCTCCTTTCCATTAAAAATGAAACACCGAGTGTGGGGCTAATAATTCGGGTCTGGGGGTTCTTGGCCACTAATGCTGCTTGGGTTCTGCAGTTGAGATGCCCCCCCAATTGTCCTCCACCCCCAAGAATGCTCCCCTTAGGGCCACACATGGAGCCGGGAAGGTGAGGCTCCTCCAATGTTTACTGAGCGCCCACTGCGTGCCACGGACGGGAGATGGCGGGGGCTTGGCAAGCATCTGAGACAGGAAGGAGCCGAGTGATGGGGCCCTTGGTGGGCATGGGGGCTCACAGGGGCTGGGTGGGCACCTTGGCTGTGCACCTGCCCTTGCCCGTCGGGTTGGTGACAGGCAGGAAGGGGCAGCTGCAGCTGGTCCCTGGAAGGAAAAGTAGATGCGATGCAGACCTGTGATGCTCAGCCAGTATGGTCCCATACGGCCCTCGGGACATCCAAGGGGCCACAGGGGGAAACCGGAGAATTGCGGGGGAGGGCACAGGAAGGAAAGAGGCAGGGCTAGAAAAAACTGCGCTAGACCAATCAGAAAGGGGGTTCCCAGCAGAGGCAGGAGGGAGTAGCCCAGGGGTGAGTGTGTGTGTGGAGACAGCTCAGGGACTGAGTGTGTATTTATGGGGACAGCCCAGGGGGGTCAGTGTGTGTGTGTGTGTGTTGGGGGCAGCTCAGAGGCTGAGTGCGTGTGTGTGCGTGTGGAGATAGTACAGGGGATGAATGTGTGTGGGGAGAGATGCCGGGGCTGAGAAGAGTCATCACAGCAACCTAGCAGGGAGCTGAAGTGTGAAGGAGCACTGTGGGCCTGTGCTTGAGCATCTGTGCATGTGTATCCGTGACTCCATGTGTGTTGTATGAGTGTATGTCACGAGTCTGTGCACACACAACACAACACACAAATGCATGCACGCGTATGTGAGACTGTGTGCGTGTATGGGAGTATGTGAGAGCACTATGTGTGCATGTGTGTCTGGGACTCTGTATGTGAGCGCAAGTGTGGCCCTGAGTGCACATGAATATGCATGTACATTTCTGTGTAGACACGTATGTGTGCATGTTTTGTAAATGTATGTACATGTGTGAGAATGTGTATGTGTGTGCACATGTGTGAGCCTGGTTAAGTGCACGAGTGTGTGCGTGTGTGTATGAATGTGTATGGAGGAGTGCTTGAGCCTGGCTGTATATGTGTTGTATTGTGAGTGCACATGCATGAGTGTGGGTGTATGTGTGTATGTATGACTTTTTTTTTTTTTTGCTTTTTTGGGTCATACCCGGCGATGCACAGGGGTTCCTCCTGGCTCTGCATTCAGGAATTACTCCTGGCAGTCTTCTGGGGACCATATGGGATGCTGGGAACCGGACCCAGGTTGGTCGCATGCAAGGCAAACGCCCTACCCACTGTGCTATCGCTCCAGCCCCTGTATGACATGTTTAAGTCCACACATTTGTCCATGCGCGAGTATATGTGAGCACACACATGTGTGCCCATAAGCTTGTGCATGTGAATGTATAAATGTGTGTACATGGATGCGTGAGTGTCAGGGCATGTGCTTATGTATGAAGGGTATATAAGGGCACACATGCATGGCCATAAGTATGTGTGAGTGCACACATGTGTACCCATGACTGCGCATAAGTGTATGTGTGTATTTGAGTGCATGTGTGCATGGGTGTGCGTGTGTGTGGGCAGTGACCATGTGGGAGAACTGCAGGGTGAGAGATGAAGATGCGGACACGTGAGAGTCGGAGAGTTTGGGCACGAAGGGGAGATGGTGGCTGACTCATGTTCTCACAGTGTGTGGGTCTCAGGCCAGGCTGGCGGCAGAAGGCAGAGACCCAGTGCTGGTGGTATTTTCAGGTGGGCAGAAAGAGAGGCGGGGCAGGTCTGCACGTCCCCAGCTGCCCGGGTGCCGGAGCCAGGCCCAGCCCCGCTTGGCCCATTCCTCCCACTCCCCTCACAGATGTGTGGCCCAACCCTCCCAGGACTCCAGAACTGGCACCGAGCACAGCTCCTCACCCACACCCAGGCCCTGGGAACAGGAAGGATGTCCCATGACGCCATAGGTGACATCACTCTGCCAAATGCAGGCTGTGCGGGGGACGGGACCCAGGGGTGTGAATGAGGTCCTTCCCCCGGAGCTGGGGCAGGTCCAGACGCAGGCGGCAGAGGGGATACTGTCTCCCAGCCTCTCCTGGGTGCCCGCGGAGCTGACTTCAGGGCTGAGGGAGTGGGGTGTGCTCAGGATGGGCAGAGTGGGAGCAACCCAGAGCCTGGAGACGCCCTGCAGCGCTGCAGGGTGGCAGCCCGGAGGAGTGGTCGGGGTCCGAGGGGTAACGTGGGAGGGGAGGCCTCCAAGGGAGTGGGCTGCAGGGGAGGGGCAGAACCCCCCCTCACAGCCAGCGGCTGCCTCGGGAAAGCTGGCCGTGGGGCCGGAGCGAGCACCGCAGGGAGCACAGCTGTGACGGGAAAGAGTTTTTTTCTGGTTTCCGTCCTGGTTCTCCAGGCTTGGATGCTGATGGGGACCTTGCAGTGGAGATTAGCCGTCAGGAAGCCGTTAGGAAGGGGTCACGTGGTTTCCCCAGGGACGAAACCAACTCCCGGAGGGAGGGGCACTCCCAAGGGGGCAGGTTCTTGCCTGGCATGTGGCTGATGTGGGTTTGATCCAGGTGTGACCCCTGGGCACTCTGTGACCAGACCAGGCTGTTCCACCGGGGGGGGGGAGGGGGGAGAGGACAGTGCGCCCTGAGCCCACCCCATGGGGCACTTACTTCCCGAACGGCTTCTCCACAGCGAAGGGCCGGGCCGCGTAGTAGTACTGTTTGTACTCATCCATCCATACTTCTGCTGTCCGCTTGGTGTTCCTGGGGGTGTCAGGAGGGATCTCACAGGAGGCCTCCAGTTCAAACACAGTTCCCAGGGAGGGGGGCATCACCAGCCAGCAACACTACCCTTCCGAGGCGACAGAGCCCAGGGTGACCCCCACACGAGCACCCAAAGGAGCCTGTACCCCAAGATCTTAGCGCTAATGACAAGTTCTTCCCCAAAGGGAAAAAAAAAACAGAATTTAGAGCAGAAAGAAAGGGAGCTTCAGAAGATCTCTCTCAAAAACAATTAGACCCTCTAAATCACCCCCAAACAAAGAACCAGGAGGCAGTGTGGAGGACTGTATCCCCAGGTAGCCGGAAGGTGAAGGAGTGCACACAGGGGGGTCTCCACACACACACATGGCCCCCGGCCCCCGATGTAGGGTACGAGAATGAAGCCGCCCAGCCTTGGCCAGCCGTGGCCACTCAGTGCTTTGTGACCATTTTAATGGGATGTTGCAGAGGCAGGCAGAGAGCAGGAGCCTGGAGCACCCCCAATTACAGGCGGGTCCCCGGGAAAGCCAACAAGGACACGCCCTGCCACGTGAAACATCACAGGCCAGGAGGGACCGCACCTGCGTAAGGAACCCTTGGGTTCCACTGCAAAGGGCGGCCCCCTGCAGTTTGTTACTGTTTGCAGCAGAAGCCCCGAGAGAGAAGAGAGAGAGAGAAAGAGAGAGGGAGAGAGAGAGGGAGAGAGAGGAGAGAGAGAATCAGGATCAGCCTGCCCCACGGGGGATCTGGAACTGAGCAAGGCCCCTACGAGGCCCGGGAAATGGAAACGGGCCCACGTTTCTACTCCCGCCCCCCTGCCCCCAAAGCCTGAGGCCCACGGGGCCAGGATGCAAAGACTGGAATGTTCTGGAGCCCCAGGCTCCACCCTCGCTCCCAGGACGGGGCTGTGAGCTGTGATGCCAGGACACAGCCTCCCTGGCCTGCTTCACTTTCCCTTATCAGAGCCCGGAGGGAGGGGCTTCGTGCTCGCATCTGCTGCAGTTTCCACTCCGTGGCCTGCTGGGGGCCTCTGTCTCCCCCCAAGCCCTCCGCCATGCTGTGTCCACTTTCTCAACCCTCAGAGCCATTCCTCTCCCAGGACAGAGCACACGAGGAGACCCCGAAGAGAAGGAGACCCCCAAATAGGTGCTTTGCTCCCCTCCCCCAGGAGACCCAGCTGACAGGGACAGGGGGTGAGACCAGGAGCGAGCGAGCATGAGGGTCAAAGAAAAGGGGAGTGACAGGAGGGAAGGATGAGGAGGGGTCATAGGAATTTTCTGGAAAGGGGAGAATGAAGGGTGAGGGGAGGTAGTGTGAGAATGGGGAGGGGGGCTGGGAGGGGGAATGGAGGGTCCCAGGACCCCTGCCCCTCTGCCCTGCCCTGGGAAGGAGAAGGGAGTCCCGGGGAAAGCAGTTGGGTTAGCGGTTCTCCTCGAACCCAGGTCAAGTGGCCTCCCGTGGCACCGCCCCGGAGTACCCCAACCCCCGAGCCCAGCCCTGGGACCAGAACCCCCTGAGACCATGGCTTGTCCCCTGGGGACGCAGGCCACACGGTGACCGAGGGGGCACCGGGCCCCCTGCGGGCCCCCTGGGACCCTGCCGCGCACTCACTTGATGTAGGTGTTGGTGTTCCCGTCCGGGAAGTCGTAGGGGTGCTTCTTGCGGAAGACATGTCCCACCCGGCTGCAGGGCACGATCTCCATGCTGCCCCCACACATCCACGTGCGGAACGAGAGCTCTGCAAGATAGGGGCCCGGGGAGGGGGCAGCTTTGGGGCGCCAGGTCCACTGAAGCCAGGATGCTCTGCCTCAGTTTCCCCACCTGTCACTGAGAACAGGAAGCACTCAGCACCGGGAGGGTGGGGTCTGAGAATGAAGGAACAGAGGTTCACCTACCCCAGATTGTACCCCCCCGTGGAGGGACATTCGGGGGTCACCCGGGGGTTGGGGCCGGGAGGTCCTCTGAGATATGTCTTTCTGGAAGTGGGAGGTAGAGAGAAAAGCTGCCTCAGCCTTCGGGAAGATGTTGTCCTCGAACCCCTGAGACCCAGGAGAAAGCATCAGAGAACAGACAAGAACTTCCTGATGGCCCCAGTCCAGACGCCAAGGGCAGGGGTGTCCATGCCCAGACAGGCGGGCAGATGCACAGCCAGGATGCCACAGACAGGCCCGCGTTCCCGTGAGCCCTAGATGAGGTAGCAGGGTCCCACTGGGCGACAGCCCCCCTGTCTGTGGGTCCCAGAGCGGAGCCTGGGGAAGGGACCCGGCGGAGCACAGAGCTGGGGGCTCAGTTTTGTTCCAACTCGCGTGGCGCATTCATGAAGATAATTTCTTCTTCCTTCTCCACAGAATCATAAAACTGGGGGCACAAAGATTCTGACTCCCTGATGCACAGGCTCGTCAGAGGGACACGTCTCTTCTAGCTGCTGGCACACTGTCCCCCCTTCCCATGTCTGTCCCCCGCCTCCTGCAGGCAACCCTCCGTGTGGGGGCACAGCTTGGGGAGGGGGGTCGCGGGGAGCACCTGCCCTGACCGACACTGCTGACTTCCAGGGCAGTAGGCCAGGCCCGGGCACCCGCAGTCTCTGCCCAGGTCTCTGGGAAAGTCCTGGACTCTAAGGTCATGGGCGGTTGACACCCTAAAGTGCCCCAGAGACGCAAGGCAGAGGGGCTGCCAGGGGTGCTCCCATGCCACTGCTTCCTCAAGCGAAGCAAAGGGAAGGAGTCAAAAGCCCCAGCAGGGAGCTTAGGGTTTGGGGCTTCTGCAGTCTCCTTGTTCACCCAGGAAGTTCATGAATCCTGAGAGCCAGGTGACAGCCACCCTGTCACTGCTCCCTGGTGAGAGCCGTGCCCCCTCCCGGCACAGAGCCAGGCTATACACATCCAACTGACTTAACAGTCAAGAACTGCAGCTGCTGGGAAGGGGCAAACGGCGCTTCTCGGGAGGCGAGAGTGGGCCGCACGGCTCTCCTGGGGGTACGAAAAACCTGGGGCTGGACTGTAAAGCATCCCTCTCACACTCCTCCTGGCTTAACCCCCTACCTGTAAAACACCAAATGAGAATGCACCTGCCACAGAGGCGGGAGGTGGGGTGATGGGGTAGCGGGAGGGATCCTGGGAACATTGGTGGTGGAGAACACGGGCACTGGTGGAGGGAGGGGTACTCGATCATTGTATGACTGAAATGTGTTTGTAAGTCTATAACTGCATCTCACAGTGATTCATTAGAAAAACATATTTTAAAAAATAATTAGTTAAAAAACACACCAAATGACACAGAACCTGAAATGAGATGGCCCCTTGATTTGCAAGCCGATGTCCACCAAAGGCCCATATGGTGGGGTTGGAGAAGCAGGGGCAGGAGTCAGAAAGCTCCTAAGCAGAGCACACGCCTGACAGGCACTAACCCCTGGCTCTGTCCCTAACACTGAGTGGCCTCCCAGTGTGTGTGTGGTGGCCCCCAGGCCCTGACACATGAGCAGAGCGGGCGGTGTTGCAGGTTGGGCCCCAACAGGACTCTTCTAAGCAGTGCGCAGCCGAGTGCCCAGATGGCTGCAGACAGAGTGTTTTCAGTCGCCCGACAGGGAGATTCTTATAGACAGAGCACGCTGAGGGGTGGGGGGTACATCACACCCCACCAAGATGAGGGATTCCTCACTTCAGGAGCCCATGAACAGAGGGGTGGGTTATGGAGGTGTGCATAGACGCAACGAAATAGTGAGTTATGGAAGCGTGGTATATAGACACAATGGAATAGTGAATTATGGAGCTGTTGTATATAGACACAACAGAATAGTGAGTTATGGAGGTGTGGTACATAGGCAGTAATAGTGAATTATGAGGTGTGGCATACAAACTAAATGGAGTATGAATTATGAAGTTGTGGTACACATACACAGCGGAGTAGGAAATATGGACATTATGGAATACTACGCAGCCACAAGGAAGGATGAAATCTTGCATTTAGCTGCAATTTGGGTACTGCTAGAGGCTATGTTAAGTGAAGTAAATCAGAAGAACAAGCACCAGATGGTCCCGCTATCTGTGACATATAGAAGGATAACGGAGGGGGGGTGTGGAATGTAAGGCGTCAACCAAGAGGAGCATACCCAGCTGGCCACTGACCCTAGATCACAGAGTGTGGATAACAGGGGAGGGAAGAAACAGAGCGGGTAGTAAGAAGAGATGAACTGGAGGGAACAGGGAGGGTCAGTCAGTGGTCCAGGCACACTGGGGGTGTAGGGTGCAGGATACATGCACATCAAAACTGAAGACTCAACAAGGAGATCCAAACCACCACCACCAACTTAAAATGTGCCCGTCGAAGGGGCAGGCTTCAGGGTAGAGGGGAACTGATTCTGGTGGTGAGATCAGTGCTGGAACATTGTGGGCCTGAAGCTCAACTCTGAACAACTCTGCAAATGACTTAATAAAAATATATATCGTCACAGGGAGCTTGCCAGGCTCTGCCGCGCAGGTGAGATACTCTCGGTAGCATGCCGGGCTCTCCAAGAGGGGCGGAGGAATTGAACCCAGCTCGGCTGAGCTGGCTGCGTGCAAGGCAAATGCCCTACCACTGTGCTATCGCTCCAGCTAGGGCATTTGCCTTGCACGCAACCGGCCCGGCCAACCCAGGTTCGATTCCTCCGCCCCTCTCGGAGAGCCCAGCAAGCTACCGAGAGCATCTCGCCCGCACGGCAGAGCCTAGGAAGCTCCCCGTGATGTATTCGATATGCCAGACACAGTAACAACAAGTCTCAAAACGGAGGCGTTACTGGGCCCGCTCGAGCAAATCAATGAACAACGGGAGGACAATATTGCAATAAATATTGCAAAAATATATGTTAAAAATGACACCCCCTCTCCCCCGGCTTCTACCAATGGGAGAAGCCCCAGCACAACACGGGTCCCCAGGGGACAGGAAGTTCAGGGCATGGATGATTCTGCCCCCAAAGTGATCTCTTTGCCCCCCCACCCCCTGGCAATTCCTGGGCTCCAAGTCCCCCCTCCACCTGTGCTGATGCAGGCAGACCTGCCCTCAGCCCACCCCAAGAACCTATTCTAGGTCCTGGTCTTGGGATGGGGGCTGGTCTGGCGGCTGCATACTGGGGGTTTGGGCATCTCGGCCCTCGAGGCAGGAGCTGGGCTCTGCTGACGGATTTCTGGACATGGCCCAGTTGGGGAGGACTGATGCTGTGGGTCAGGCCTACAGTCATAAATTTCCAGGAATATAACTCTCAGTGATTGAGGAAGAAAGCCATCAACACTCAGGGAGGAGAGATGGAGGAAACAGCCACAGCGGAGAACCATGCCTGAGTCTGGTCAGGGAAAGCATCCACATGTGCCCCAGGGGACAGAGGGTGGGCTGTGTCTACGCACCCCCCCCCAACACACACACACTGTGGTTTAGCCAACACCTGGCCTTCCTGGGTAGTGGGGTCTGAGCACCCCAGTCCCTGCCCTGGAGCCCAGATTCTACTTTGAGTCATTCCTGCTGCAGGAAGGGAAGGAACCAGCCGCCCCCGGTGCCCAGATGGTGACTGGGCATCCTGGGTCCAGGCATGCCAGCAGCTGGATGGAAAGGCAGGTGGTCTGTGCTGTTCCCAAAGCTGCCAACCTCAGTCATGCTGGGGAGCTGGGCCCTCTCTGTTGGCACGGACCTGGATCTGTAACCCAGGCTCTGCTCTCTGCCCAGAAATCACAGACCTGGCGGGGCGGGGGGGGCGGGAGCTGGACCCCACAGCCTATTCACGAACCCAGTGCTCATGCTGGGTGCAAGAAGCAGCGACAGGGGCTGGAGCGATAGCACAGCGGGTAGGGCGTTTGCCTTGCACGCGGCTGACCCGGGTTCAATTCCCAGCATCCTATAGGGTCCCCTGAGCAACGCCAGGAGTAATTCCTGAGTGCAGAGCCAGGAGTAACCCCTGTGCATCGCCAGGCGGGTGTGACCCAAAAAAAGCAAAAAAATAAAATAAAAAAATAGAAAGGGAAGGAAATGTGGGCTGCTTGAGTCTTGGGAATAAATTTAAAAAAAAGACAGAAAACAAACAAACAAAAAAAGGAAGTAGCGACAAATGTTCCCGGGACACTCAGTTCTGTTCCCGTTCCTGCGCACCCCTACACTGTCTCCAACTCTACCCGAGTGCCAGCCTGTCCTGAGGCCAGGGAGACACTTCCTCTCAGGTCTTCCTGGCGGCGTCTCTTGATTCTCCTCTGGATTCTTCATGGAAGTGAATCCCCCTCTTCCTTCCTGCCCACCCCTGTCCCCTGCCACTGCTGCTGCCCGGTGGCCTTCCCCATGCCATGCATGCAATGCAGCCCAGCAAAGGGATCCCGGGGACTCACCGAAGTTCTCCCCGCCCCAGATGTCCATGTCCATGTCATACTTCCCCAAGAACGCGAACCAGTTCCTGTCCACCACGAAGAGCCCCCCAGCAATGACGGGGGTCCTGTGCATTCGAAAGGGAGAGGGAAGTGTCACTGAGCACAGGGGCCTGATGTTAAGCCAGGGACTCCCCCTGCAGAACCACTAAAGGGTGCACATTCTTGCAGCATCAGCATATTTGGGCCCACCGGTCCTGGACCTCCTGATCTGGTGGACACAGACCCATGCATCCAGGTAGCACCTCACAACTCACTCAGAACCCTGCCGCTTTGGAGGCTCCGTTTACCTCTGCCAAAATGGGTTGTTAGGTACCTTAAAAATATGTAGTTCCAGGCTGGAGCGATAGCACAGCGGGTAGGGCGTTTGCCTTGCACGCAGCCAACATGGCCAACCCAGGTTCGATTCCCAG
>JAOXYA010487848.1:0-15630 GCA_028565675.1 Sorex palustris | reverse complement strand
CTCTCATTACTTCTCATTCTCTTCTTAACTCTCTCCCCCTTGATTTCTTTCCTTCCCTGTCCTTTCCTTCTCCTCTCCCTCCCTCTCCTTCTCCTCTCCCTCCCTCTCTCTCTCTTTCTCTCCCTCCCTCTCCCTCTCCTCTCCCTCCCTCTCCCTCTCCCTTCTCTCCCTATCACTCCCCCTGTTCCCTCCCTTCTCTTGTCTTCTCTCCCTCCCTGCTCTGTCCTTGACCCTGCTCCCCTCCAGGTCTGATTGCCTCTGCTGATGCCTTCCTTCCACCTTCCTCCCTCCCACTCACTCTGCCCATCTTTGTTTAGTGCATTGAGTTTTGTTGAATGTTTACAATTTGCAGGAGTTTTGTTGGCTATTTCCTCTGTCCATCCCTGTTTGGAGGATGCAGGAATGCACGTCTGAGTTCTCTTTCTAGAATTCCTCCTGAGGAATCAACACCGGTCTGTGCACGGAGTCCCTGCACTCTCCTCTCCTGTCTCTAAAGCCAGGTCTGCAATGTCAGTGCACCCCATACATTGTTCCATGTGGTGAGGTAACAGGGCTCTTGTCATGTCCCACAATTGGGTCACCAGCAACACACAGGAATTCAGACCCTCAGCCCACCCACATTCCCTCTTGTCTCCACGGGGAGCTGCCCAGGAGACCCAGCTCAGCAGCAACTGAGCTTGTTTATCACCCTGAGTTCACCTGTTTATCACCCTGAGTTCACTGCATGCAGAGGGCTGGCTCTTCATCAGCCTTGGGGAAAGAAGTTGCGTTCAGATTTTGAAAAAAAATGAGTGTAATAAGGTTATGGATTGAAATAATTGCAATGGATTAAAGGAACAATAAAATCTTGCACTAATCTCTTAGGGGCCCAATCCAGAGAAAAATAGCTTCTTAATCAGATAATAATGTGTATAAAACTTCTCGATGCTTTTCAATGAAGTTAAATGCGTAAGAAATGGACAATTCAAAAACCGCTGTGGGCAAGAATTGGTTGCACTTTTCTTAGATTTAAGGAAGGAAGGAGTCTTGGGTCGAAGTTCTTCGGTTCTGAGACAAGAATGACCTGGAGATATTTTTCAAAGTTTGGATTCTGCCTGGAGAGTTCTGAACATCAAGTCTCCCGCATGGCAGCATCAATGGAGAGGCTTCTGCTGGGGAGATGCCCCTGGCGAACTTCCAGGTGCGGGGCTACTCACACCCATGTCTGCACACCCCAGGCACACTCATGAGGCTGGTCATGGTCCTCTGTCCTCCCCGAGGCCCTGGATGCCCGCTGAGGCTGGTCCATGGGCTCCCATGTACCCTGCAGCTCTGGACGCCTGTTCTCAGGGCCTGAGGCTTGTCTTTGGGACCCTGTCTACCCCACAGCCCTGGACGCCTACTCTCAGGGGCAAGGGGCCTGCAGGCACAGGAGCAGTGTTTGCTGGGTCACCCAGGGCTGGGCGGAAGCTACTGCGCTAGATTTTTCTGGGTCTCTAAAATAAAATTATTGATTTTCTTAAAATGAGATAAAATGAGAAAATAATGGAAGCTGAAACAGAGGCCCCTATTGGAGGAACTCGGCGGCCTCTCCTGTTCTAGTCGCTATCTCTCCATCCTCTGCTCGGGGCGGTGACTGGGTGATGGATGGCAGAGGAAGGTGATGCAGAGGGACTGTGCGGGGGGGGGGCGGGGGCTGGCTGTGAGGGGGCAGTAGGCTGAGGGGGTCCCTGGCATATGAAGGCAAGTTTAGGGAGGGTCCCTGGGCCTCAGAGACTCTCTTCAATCTTGGTGGAAAGTGTGAAATTATCTGTTCGTTACTTAGGTTTACTTAGGGTCACCCACCAGTCCTCAGGGGTGACTCCTGGGGGTGCTTGGGGGTTGGCCGTGGAGCTTCCTCTTCAGCACCATGGGCAAGATGGAGCAGGCAGCTTCTTCTGAAGAGCCCTTCTCTATCCCCAGAGCTCTCGGCTCTAGTCAGGTCCCATTTCTACTTGGAAGGCCTTCCAGGCTGGGCCCACAGTGGGTCAGCATGTGTGAAGCACATATGAGGCATGTATGAGAAATATATGAGGCATGCACGAGACATGTATGAGGCATGTATGAGACAAGTATGAGATATGTATGAGGCATATATGAGGCATGTAGGAAGCATATATGAAGTACTGGGTTTCATTCCCCATGCCACGTGTCCCCCAGCATCGACCCCACAACAGTAACACAGAAGATGGCACCATTTGGGGATCGCTCAGGGGTACTTGGGGCATTGGGGCCACCCTCATACTTCTTGTCCCCTAGCAAGATGCTCAGTGCTCGAGGCTGAGGTCTGCAGTATCAGGACCCCTGTGCACGTGAGGTGCAAGCTTGGGCCGATGAATGACTGTCTCATGTCACAGGTAAAGCAGTGTCCAGGGAACTCAGGGACTGAGAAAATTGATGAAAATCACTGAGCTCTGAGCATCTCGCACCGTTTATGAGCCCTAAATGGGGGACCCTGGGCAGTGGGGTTGATTCCAGCCTGAGGTAGCTACGTCCCAGCCTGCCAGCACCTGGAGTGTGGGGAGCGTCCTGAGAACCTGAGGGCTCGAGTGTGTGTGTGTGTGTGTGTGTGTGTGTGTGGAGTGTACTGAGGGTCCAAGTGTGTGTGTGTGTGGGGAGTGTCCTGAGGCCCGAGTGTGTGTGTGAGGAGTATCCTGAGGGCTCAAGTGTGGTGTGTGTGTGTGTGTGTGTGTGTGTGTGTGTGTGTGTGTGTGGAGTGTCCTGAGGGCCCGAGTGTGTGTGTGAGGAGTATCCTTAGGGCTCAAGTGTGGTGTGTGTGTGTGTGTGTGTGTGTGTGAGAGAGAGAGAGAGAGAGAGAGAGAGAGAGAGAGAGAGGTGTCCTGAGGGCCCGAGTGAGTGTGTGAGGAGGGTGTTCTGAGAGCCTGAGTGTGCGTGTGTGTATTTGTGGGGAGTGTCCTGAGGGCCCAAGTGTGCATGTGTGGGGAGTGCTCTGAGGGCCCACCAGAACCAAGTCACCAGGGGCTGCTGTGCCTGATGGGCCCAGCTCTACCCCGTGGGCAGGGACTGAGACGCAGAGTGTCAGGACCATGGATGGCTGCAGAGCCGTCCCTCAGCCTGGTCTCTGGGCAAGGCTGCAGAAGTGGTGTGCCTCCTCTTGTGCTAGTGCCCCCACACCCTGCTGTGGACGGCAGCAGAGACACATCTCACTCAGCTGCTCGAGTGGACCTCGCCCCCGTCCCGTGAAGCTCTGCCACCGACAGGCTCTCGGAAGTGCCCCTGCCTGGTGCCGCCGTCTCTGTCAGCAGGAAGGCTCGTGCTGAGAGCGACCTGCGAGTTAATGCACTGCTGGGAGCGATAGAAATTAGAACTGAAAAGAAATCAATAAGTAGCGAAAGCCTCCCATGCTTTCACTCAGGGATTTCATGTAGAGGATTCAATCTCGGGACATATTTTCAAATTGAGAACAGAAATTATGTTCCAAGATGTTCATTGTGGACTCGTTCATTTTAATAAGAACAAGGAGAGGAGATCAACAAGTGATGGGAAAGGGAAACGAGGGGAAGCCTGGGCTGAGACGCCTGCTCCAGACACGGTTTGGAAAGAATTTCCCCTGCCTGGATGCTGCCCGGGACGGCATGCGACAAGGAAGCCAGAGGCGACCCCAGGCTCTTCTGAGACGTCCTGTATCTACCTCCACGTGCCAGGCAGAGTGGAGCTGAGTGGCTGGCATGTGCTGAATCCCCCTTCCTTCTTCTGCTGGGTATTATTTCTTCCACGGACAGCGCTGGCTTCCTTCATAGCACTCCGCTGCCCGGTGTCCACACGGGGCGGCTGGGGAACTGTTGGGCTTCCTCGGCCACCCCACAATGCAGGGGTGCACCTCCTTGGTCCAGACCTGCACGCTGGACACCAGGGCTCGGCTCATGAACTGAGAGGCCGGCGGAGTCAGGGACAGGGCACAGCGTCTCCCCAAGGGCCACAGCTTCCTGTGAGAAGTGCTGCTGCCTGGCCAGAGTGCGGGGAGCCAAGGCTGCTCCACGCTTCCCATAGAGCGTTTCTCCATTCAGTGCCAGTGAGCAGCGGCTCCCACCTCGGAAGGGCTGGCTCGGGGCAGCCTCTTGGAAATGTCCTGTGCTGCCCCAGGAGTGTCCGCTGGACAGAGCAGTGCCTGGCCCACTGTGCAGAGTCAAGACGTGCAGGCAGGGAGGTCTCACGGAGACCCCTAGAGACCGGACAGAGCAAGTGCCCTTGAAAATGCTTCAGAGAAAGGGCTTAAGCCCAGAGAATGGGGACCGTGCAAGCCCCCTGCTCTGGCCCGAGGGTCTCCTGCTGACTGGAGCAGTGTGAGCAGCTATGGTCACCACCGTGGACTGAGGAGCGTCTTACACATTGTCCAGTAATTATTCCTCTTTGGCGCTCATTAGCTGACCTTTACTTTCAGCCAGCTTAAAGGAAGAGAAGCTATGGAAATAACAGACTGATATTTACAAGAGTGATTTCTCAGGTTCGGATGCTTTTGGATCAATGGCCAGAAGAACATCCCCTCCGTCCCTCTTCACGATGCCCAGTCACGGGTGCCTGGCTCTCCCCTTTCTCCTCACCTCGCCCCTAGTTAGCACTGTGCCGGAGGCGCTGGGCTAAACCCCTTCCCATCCATTTTTTAGAACCGTTTCTCTGTGATGATTGGGTCTGTGAATGATGCTTCTGGCTCACAGACACTTCTGCACGTTTGTCTTAGGCGCTCTCGGGAATGTTGAGTTCAGACACAGGGTTGCCACTTCTTTCCTTGGCTTTCTGACGGACGATCTCTCTGTCCAATAGAACACAGCGTGGTGAAGGCTAATTGTTTCTTGAAGCTGTTTCTCTCCTCAAAATAAGCTCATAAATATGTGCTTTCTCCCCTCTTACCTATAAATGTGAACACACAGAGAAAAAAATAGGCTCTGTTGTCAGACAAAACTAATCATGTGCTTTGCATTTCTTAGATTAAAAAGCAAGGCATAGAGAAAATCAAATTAAAAACTCGGGGAATATATTGGTTGGTGATTCTAAAGCAGGAACTCGGAAGATATGTGCTTCCTCTCGAAGCATCGCCTTCCTGCTCGTCTGGGGTGTCTACAGGGCTCTTCCTGGCGAAATCTGATCTTTGCCCCAGTCTTAAATTGCCAACAGTCTTGGGCAGGGCCACAGTCTGTGGCATGATGCTCTGGAAACTTTGGAGCCAGAAGCCCAGCCAGGTAGGCTCATGAAATCGAAGCGCTGAGTTAGCAGCCCTGTCCCTGTTCAGAAAACAGGAAGGTTTTCTGGAGATCCCCAGAACTTCACTTGTGTTGCAGTTCGTGGGGGAAACAACCCCCAGCTGTGGTTAGCAGGCCCCGAGGAGAGCTGGGGTGACCCAGGCAGGAGCTGTGGGTGCAGCAGCTGAGGGACGAGGCCAGTCCTGGGGTGCCTGAAAGAAACCTGGACCTGTGGTCAATGTCCACTTTCAAAGAAGAGCCAGAATCCAGCTTCTCCTCAGAAGAATGGAGCCTGGGTGGCATCCCTGAGGCTTGGCCTGGCCTCAGCTCTGTGCTCCCTGTGTGGCCTCTTGCCCATGGTCTGAGACCAGACCAGGGCCCAGAAGGGCTCTCTCAGGCCCTGAGGTGGCATGTGCTAACCCAGACCAGGGGACAGTGTCTGGCATTGTGGTGGGGGTGGGAAGAGCAGCTGCCTCCTGCTGTGCTGCCCCTGAAGAAGGGGGACCATGACCCAAGAGGGGCGTCTGCTGCCCCAGACCCCTGACCTTCTGGTCACACTCACCCAGTGGGGACTCATGGGCCTATGAGCAAGTGAGTGTGGCAGGAATGAGTCCCCCACCACAGGTGATAACACGCATGGTACATCCCCGAGGGGCCGAGGGCAAATGTGAGTCCTCATAGCTAGGGCAGCACTGGCCTTGGCGATGGTGATGAGCTCAGCACCATGTTCTCTGTGACAGACATGCGCTGACATGACCCTCGCAGTGCCAGCCTTGTGACATGCATTTCTCCATGACTTGTCCCTCCTGACAGGGCCTTTGTGCCAGTGAGACAGGAGGGGAATGTCCACCCGCTCACATGAGGAGCAAGCCCCGACCCTTTCTCCACCCCAAGCCTGGAAGCTGGGATGTGGAGGGAAGCAGCTGGCTAGGGCAGCATCCCTGGTCTGGAGAGTAAGCCCTGTGCAGGGGGCTGGAGTGGAGGTGGCTCAAAGAGGAAGTGGGCAGGAGGGCTGGCAGTTCCCTCAATGCCCAAGATGGAGGTGTGTCTTCACACGGCGCCCACCTGGCACCCACAGTTTCAGGGCTAGCTGGGTTGGTGGGTGGGTATCTCCTGAGACCTGAGTCTCTGGCTACTTGCTCCAAAGCATCGCTCAATCGCTCAGCACTGCCAGGGACAGTAGGCGTGTGTGTGTGTGTGTGTGTGTGTGTGTGTGTGTGTGTGTGTGTATGTGTGTTGGAGACAAAGGTAGAAAGGAGGTAAAAAGTTTTTTTTTTTATCTTCTCTACTATATACTCCACCATCTACTCTGTCATCTACTCTGTCATCTACTCCACCATCTACTCCACCAACTACTCCATCACCTACTCCTAGTTCTTCCTTCCTTCCCTCCTCCCTCCCTTCCTTCCCTCAGACCACAACTTGGGACCTGAGCTCTGCCCTGTGGAATAGGACCCCCAGTCCCTACTTCTGCCCTGCTACCCCTCTCCTGAGGGTCCTGAGCTCCACTGCCCTGAGGGCCAGGGCTGCCCTGAGCTCTCCCCTGTTCCATGCGCAACAGAAATGAAACAGCTGCCTCGAGCGGTTCCTTGTGAGAAGGGGTCCCTGGACCCTTGGGCTAGTGCAGCGCAACGCACAAACATCCCCCATGGGTGCTGCTTCACGGGTGTGGGTCCCGCCTGCTGCTTTTATGGTGAAGCTGCAGAAATGCTGCTCTGAAAGAGGCTGTTTCCACACGTCAGCCCCCCTCCACCCACCCACACACACAGAGCTGTGTGGTCAGAGCTTAATTACGGAATGTTGACAAATATGGCCAAATCGCTGTAATGGGGAGTCTTTAGAAACTCTGCCAATGAACTCAATATGTTCTCGCTTCGCACCCCTGACGTTAATGACATTGATCAGCCCTCCTGCGCATACTGTGATTTGTATTTCTTCCTCTAATTGCCTCCTTCCCTTGCCAGCTCTTGCTCTGCCTCGCCCCTTTGGTTTTGTGCCTGCACTGCAAGTATTCCTATGAGCACTCAGGAGGGGAGTCAGTGAGCCACAGCCCAGGCCTCACAGCCGCCTGCCCGGAGTCTGCAATGAGACACCAACGCCTGCCGGTTCCTGAGGGGAGCGCCCATCATACACACAGCACAACGCACACACACACTCATCATAGTGCACATGCACACATATACATCATAGTGCACACACAGCACAGCGCACACACATTCGCACACAGCACAGCACACACATATCCACACATACTACAGTGCACATGTACACACATCTACATCATACTGCACACACAGCACAGCACACACGCACACACACCATAGTGTACATGCACACCACACTCATAGTGCACATACAGTACAGCACACACACCATAGTGTACATGCGCATGTATACACATAGTGCACACACAGCACATTGCACATGTGTACACACCACAGTACACATGTACACACATATGCATCACAGAGCACACACAGCATAGTGCACATTTATATACACCACAGTGTACGTGCACACACACATAGTGCACACACAGCATAGCACACACCATATTGTACACCCACATGTACACACAGTGCACACATGGCACAGTACACACACGCACACACCATCGTGCATACACACATATATATCATAGTACATACACAGCACAGCGCACATACAGTACGGCACACATGCACACACTCACACACACCAAATGTGTGTACATATGTGTACATGTACACCACAGTGCACATGTACACATATACACAGCACAGTGTATACACAGCACAGCACTCGTGCACATACACCATAGTGTAGATGCATACACATACACATAGTGCACACACATCACAGTGCACACATACTCACACATAGTACACACACAGCACAGTGCACATGCACAGCATAGTGCACACACACACGCACATACCACAGTGCACATGTGCACATGTGCACACATACACACAGTGCAAACACAGCACAGTGCACACACAGCACAGTGTAGACACACACATCATAGAGCACACGCACACACATACACATTATAGTGCACTCACACATCACAGTGGACGTGTGCACATATGCACTGACAGATATCATAGTGCACATATACACGCTCACACATTATAGTGCTCACACTTACACATGCTCACAAATCACAGTATACAGACAATTACAGTGTACACGTACACAAGTACACATCATAGTACACATGCACACACGCCCACACTTCACAGTGTACATGCACTTACTGACACTCACATATCATCACATATCACAGTGGATGCACACAGTGCACACACTGTCCATACATGCATGCAGTCATATATGACAGTGCCCATGCACACACATATGGCAGTGTATGCACAATGGCATGCACACACACACACGATCACATGCATGACAGTGCGTGCACACATGCCCATTATATGCACATATCATAGTGCACACACTAACACACGCGCACTCACAACTCATGCAGACACACCCACTACTGCACACATTGACAGGCATACATGCACAGTCAAACACACTGGCTCATACACACCTGCATATCCACATGCACATATAATCTGCATGCATACACATAACACACACAGTCATCACAATCATGCATGCACACAATGCACATGAGTCATGCTCCCACTCAAGCACGACTCACATTGACACATGCATATAATCATAAGCACACTCATTCTTACATGTGCACTAACACATCTCCATGTCAACATTCTCACATGTATACTCATGCAGACACCTCCATGTCCACTTATTTTACATAAAACACCCCCACATCTTCTCTGGGTGAGGGGGCTGGAGTGTATTAGGCAGGGAGAGAGAGGGAAGGGGGCTTCCTTCTCAGCCCCTCTGGGTCTACAGCCCTGCCAGCATGTGGAGTCAGAAACAGGCAGGGGTACCCTGAGTGCAAGGGCCAGAGCAAAAGGATCAGGAGGAACGGCAAGGAGGAGAGGGGTTCTGAGAGTAGGATGGGGCAGTTATGGGCATCAGGGGACCCTGGTTTATTCAAACTGCAGGGACTGGACTAGGGGAAGAAGCTGAGATCTCCCCTATGGTTCGAGGCTGGGCAGATGTAACTAAAGAACATTTGAACAAGGAGGAAACAGTTTTCAGTACCATTGCGACATTAACCAAAATTGCAATTCTGCCCCCACCCCGCTGCACCCTCCCACTATTACAACTTACCAGGATCCTCTTTACCCTTAGGTTTGACCTGCCGTAATCATCACTTTTAACTGCTCTGGACAGAAAGGAGCCTGAAATGCAATTTTCTTTAAGAATATAATCACTTATTGATTACCCCTTTCTCTGGGAGATAGAGCCAGTGTGTCAGCCGTTACCAGGAGAGGCCCGGACGGCTTTGATCCCGCGTATTTAGCTGAAATCCATTCAACGCTCTGGAGCCAGGCCCCAGCCATTGTGTTACAGATAATCATTCCTCTTTAAAAAGGATTCATCATAGCGCTTAGTGAAAAATTCACAGTGGGCAGGCAATATTTAATAAGTCAATCAATAATGGTCATTTGAGGGAAAATTGGGTATAGAACATAATAAAACAAGCAGAAGATAATAAAATAGGATCAAATACTAAATTCCAGACCCTGTGAGCTGTCAGGGATTGTTGAGATTCCCAGTGAGGGGCCTGGAGAGGCCACACCCCCAAAAGTTGGTGCTGGTGACATGACCTCATTTGTCCTAAATGACGCCGATGCACTGAGCTGGACCCCTGAGCATCAGCTGGAGGGGACGGCCTGGTTCAGGTCCTCAGGGGCCAGAGAACACATAGGACAGGACCCTGTACATGTGGACATTAGGAGCTGTTGTGACCCCATTCTGCCTCCTACAGAATGCCAACCACACACTGGGGAGCACCTTGCCTCTCACCATGTGGCCTCTACAGTGTGTGGTGGGTGCTCTGTGCCCCTCACCCCATGGCCTCTACAGTGTGTGGTGGGTGATCTGTGTCCCTCACCTACTCACTCTCCAGCACATGACTCTGGGTCTCTGCTGTCTGTGAGAGGCACCAAGACTGGAGTTGCAAGTCACCAGGGCACACCCTTTGCTCCATGACTGCCCCTGGCACCTCTGGAGGCAGGTCCCTTCTTCCATGCTTCTCTCTGGCCTAAACACTCCACGGAGACCTCGGTGAACATGGACGCAACCCTCTTCTCTAGCACGAAGCCTCTGGATTGTCCCATGGGACAGCCCTGTTCCTGGTCACAGTGTCCTGGTACTCCTCAGGCAGGAGGCAGCGTCGCTGCCTCTCTTCAGCGGGTGGAGTCGGCATTTGAGTCGGGTGATTGGGAGGGAAAGGCCAACCCCGCCAGGACAAGATGGGGGGTGTCCACCAGAGGTGAGAAGCTGAGCATCTCCAGGGCCTGCGGGAGAAGGACGAAGGAGGGGGTGAGGGAACACGGGGAGGGAGGGCAGGGCCGGACAGGAGCGGGGTTCAACAGCAGCTGTTCCTCAAATTCCAATTCCAACCCCCCAAGTGTTGCTCCCTCTTGGGGAGCCCTGACTCGAGCCCAGTGGAGGGGAGTGTTACCAGCAACTAACAAACTCCATGCAGTGGCTCCCACCAAGTTTCTCCTCTGCTGTTTCATGCTGCCCGCTGCCTTCTGCCTGCACAGAGCAGTTCTCGGGGAGTAGCTTCAGTCCAGCCCTGCTCGGTGCTTGCATGGTGCCATTTTGATTGGGGCCCCCTGGGCGTCCCTGATGTCCTCTGGCCATGGAATCTCTATTGAAGCTCCCCACAGGACCTCGAGCTTCTCGGAACACTTGGGCACCAACAGAGGCTGGCCTTTCCTCCTAAGTGAAGGCGGTGTTGTCTGCTGTCCAGTAACTCAGCTCCTAAATGCCACTGAGTCCTTAGACCACAGATATAGGTCAGGGCGAAGGTGGCAGTTGGAGCCAGCACAGATACCCAGCCCGTGTCCTGCAGGGAGGGGTGACCTGAAGCTGGGGCCCAGACTGTATCTCTTTGGAAGTGGGGGAGCTGGCCGGGAAGAGCAGAGCACGGGGTTCTCCGGAGGGAAGGGCAAGGCAGTGGCTGCTCACAGCCGGGCAGCCCTGCCCAGGCCCGCTCTGGGCCTTGGTGACGGTGTCGCTTCCTCCCACCAAGCTCAGGAAGATGCGAGGTCTGACTAAGGCCCTGGAAGCTAAGCATGTACTCCACTCCCACGCTCTTTGTCCTCATGCCCACTTTCTGGGGCCTCAGTCACATGCGCACCCACACTCTCTACCCTCATGCCCACTTTCTGGGGCCTCGAATGGACGCGCATCCATGCTCTCTGCCCTCATGCCCGCTTCCCAGGGTCTTGGTCAGACCGTGGCCAGGCTGTGTGCAGGGAGCAGGTAGTGATGGGCCACGAGTACCCTCAGCATCACAGAAACACATCAGGGGTCATTGGTGTCACCAACCCGCGGGAGCAAACACTCTGGGCTGTGAGAGCTGAGTCCTCCTGCCCGTGGACGTGCCTCCTGTCTGCTGGACACTGTTCCTGACATCCTCAGCAGACCTACACGAATGGCCACACTCGTGCCCAGGGGCAGATCTGGAGCCCACATACAGACACGGAAACACCTGTGTGTGGGTCTTCTTCCAGGGAGCCATGGGCCTGAGCACTTCCCGAGCCTCCCAGAGCACATTTTTTTTTTGCCTTTTTGGGTCACACCCAGCAATGCTCAGGGGTCACTCCTGGTTCTGCACTCAGGAATTACTCCTGGCGGTGCTTGGGGGACCCTATGGGATGCCGGGGATTGAACCCGGGTCGGCCGCCTGCAAGGCAAACGCCCTACCCTCTGTGCTATCGCTCCAGCCCCCCCGAGATTGCTTTTGGAGGTGCTCAGAGAACCATATGGTGTCAGGGAGGAGAGCCGGGTCTCCATGCAAAGTGCTCAGAGAAGCTTAAGTATTTGGGCTCTGTGGTTTGTCTGTCTTGAGGAAGTATGAATTTTTCCTCCAGGTCTGGGGAAATTCCTCCAGAACCCGCCAGGGGTTCCCTCCTCCTACCCTCAAGCCTCAGTCTACTTGCCTAGAAAAATGAGACTATGATTTTATAGATATAGTACAGTCATTTTTATATATAGTACAGGAAGTAGGATGCTTGCTTTGCACGCGGCCAACCAGGTTCGATCAATGGCGTTCCGGATGGTCCCTTATGCCCCCCATCAGTGATCCCTGAGTGCAGAGGCAGAAGTAAGCCCAGAGCCATGCTAGGTGAGACCCCCAAACAAAAATACACCAAATGGAACTCTGTTCGAGCCTGATGTTTTTGTTTGTTTTGTTGTTTCATGACCCCCACTAGGTTGTTTCATGACCACACTCTGGGATCGCTCCTGGTGGGGCTCCAGGAACCCTACAGGGTGCTGGGGATTGAGTCCCCCCTCTGCAGATTCAAAGCAAGCCCCTCCCCCCCCCAGGGACTATTGCTCTGATATCTCGTGTCTGCTGTTTGATGATTAGGGAGTGGGGAATTCCATTTTTCTATACCACCAAACCCTGGCATTCATCTGGCACATGCAAAAAGGGAGAGCTACTGTGTCGGGGCTGATGCTTACAGGTACTTGGGACAAACAAGACATAAATCATCCGTTAGTCACCTGAAATTCACATCCACCAGGAAGTGTTGGGTTTGGCCAGGCCAACTTTATTTTAGTTCTGGGGCCACACCCGGCGATACTCATGGCTCGGCACTCAGGAATCACTCCTGGCAGTGCTTGGGGGACCCCATGGGATGCCAGGGATCAAACTAGGTCAGGCACATACAAGGCAAGCACCCTCCCCGCTATACCATTGCTTCACTGACTGTTAGCAGAAACCCAAGTACTGAGGAGGAGGTACTCTAGAGGACTTGGGGGTCTGGGGTCCATCCATGCACTTCCTCTACTGCACCCCTGCAGAGGGTCTGCATACCACCCCCCTCTCTCCTCCAGAGCTGCACTGCCAGGCCTCGGAGTGGCAGGAAATCCCCATCTTATTTCCGGCCCCTGCAACTCCAGGATGGGGGTCCCTGCCACATCATCTTCGGGAAATGTCCTCTGAATCCTGCTACTTGCCCCTTAGGTCACGGCCTTACCCCCCACCCACACACCCGCATCCCCGCACCCCCCTCCTCCCTGGGTCTGTTACTCATTAACTCACCTGCGACTTTGACTTGACCTCTTTCCCTACCCCCTTGGGCACACACAGGGCCCAGGACCTTCACTCGCTCCCCACACACGCCCACACACGCACCCAAGCACCCTGCCTGGAGGGTGCCAGGGACAGAGGCAGCTCTTTTTTTTCTTCCCCTTTTTGGGGTCACACCCAAATGTTCAGGGGTTCCTCCTGGCTCTGCACTCAAGAATGACTCCTGGTGGTGCTCGGAGACCATCTGGGATGCCGGGAACCGAACCTAGGTCGGCCGCGTGCAAGGCAAACGCCCAACCGACCTGCTGTGCTATTTCGCTCTGGCCCCCAGAGGTAGGTCTTGTAGCGTTGTCTGCTCTGGGCTTGCTGGCCATCACGAACCCTGGACACACTACTGGTGATGGAAGATCATGAGGACCTGGAAATTTTCTTTTCTTTTCATGGGTGTGTGTGTGTGTGTGTGTGTGTGTGTGTGTGTGGCATATGTCTGTTAACAAGTATTGTCAGGGCTGGAGAGATAGCACAGCGCGTAGGGCGTTTGCCTTGCACGCGGCCGACCCGGGTTCGATTCCCAGCATCCCATAGGGTCCCCTGAGCACCGGCAGGGGTAATTCCTGAGTGCAGAGCCAGGAGTGACCCCTGTGCATTGCCGGGTGTGACCCAAAAAACAAAAACAAAAAAACAAGTATTGTCTAGTACTCGCATCTCCCCAAGGGCGCCGGGGAGTACTAGGGTGACACCCGGAAGTGCACCGGTGTATGTGGTGCTGGGGATCCTGCATGGCACGTGCGGCCTCTCACTGCCCTCGTGAGCCCGTTAGTTACACACCGGACCTCAGTCCTGGGCCTCCCATCTGCGCATGCGTCTGTCTCCAGGGCCCGCCCCCCTCCCCCCCCCCCATCAATCCCTGCCTTTACCTTGTGTCAGGTTCCCTGTGGTCCCCTTGGTCCAGGCTCTGTTCCCAGGTTGGGCACCAGGCCCCAGCACACAATGTGGTTCCCTTAATAACTTTTATTATTTTTTTTTTGGGGGAAGGGTCACACCAGGCCCATGTTCAGGGGGGTGACTTCCTGTCGTGCTTGAGGGACTGCGCTGGGGCAGGCATCAAACTTCGTTATGTATCCAGCCTTTTGGGTTTTATTAATTAATTTATTTTACTTTTTGGGTCACACCCGGCTTTGCACAGGGGTTACTCCTGGTTCATGCACTCCGGAATTACTCCTGGTGGTGCTCGGGGGACCCTATGGGATGCTGGGAATCGAACCCGGGTCGGCCGCGTGCAAAGCAAATGCCCTACCTGCTGTGCTATCACTCCAGCCCCAGTTATTTTTTGTTTTTTTTGGGCCACACCCAGTGATGCTCAGGGGTCATTCCTCCCCCCTCGCCCTGGGGTGGTTCCTGGCTCTGCATTCAGGGATGACTGCTCGGGGGACCATATGGAGTGCTGGGGACCGAACGTGCCAGGCAAATGCCAACCCCCCTGGACTAACCCTCCTGCCACTGCCCCAGCCCCTTAGAACCATCTCCCCATCCCCTCTGGTTCCTGCACGTCCCTTCCCACACACTTCCCTGTTCCACAAATACAGGCGTCTTAAGCTGCAGACACCAACCTCTGTTTTACACCCAAACTTCCAGAAAGGGGGGGGGGGGAAGAAAAAAGAAGAAAAAAACCCAGTTGTAAAAAGATCTGTCATTATTATACAGCTGGAATGTTGGGGCGAGGGGAGTTCCGGGCTAGGGGGCTGGAATGCCGGTCTTTGGGGTAGGGGGGAGGGGACCGTGACGCATGTCTAAGGGGGCTTCGGAGACTTGGGGCCCCCTGTGTGGGCGCAGGGGTAGGGCCGTTCGTCGGCTTCACTCATGCTTCGAGAAGAGCAGGAACTTGTGTGACAAGAGGTATTCGCTCGTGGTGTCTTCTGGCCTGGGGTGCTGACGTTACAACAGTTCTCGCCTGCTTGAGGTTTTGTTGACTTTGGACAGGCCTTCCCGGAACCCAGAATCGGTCATTCTAGAGGTGCACCCGGGAGAGTCAGTCCAAAAGGTGAGAGGCACTGGGCGGGGCCTTCCAATCAGAGCCACCCAGAGCCCCGCTCCCTCCACCCAAAGCCCACCCCCTAACCAGAGTCCTGCCCACTTGCCAGAGCTCTCCAGGCCCCGCCCCTAAGATAAGCCCCGCCCATCAACCCAGAGCCCCGCCCCTCTACCCAAATCCCATCCCCGAACCAGAGTCCTGCCCACTTGCCAGAGTTCTCCAGGCCCCGCCCCTCCACCCAAAGC
>JAOXYA010487825.1:0-15632 GCA_028565675.1 Sorex palustris | reverse complement strand
TCTGAAGGCGCCATGAGGCTGCTGATGCACTCGCCTCACAGGTACAGATTGACCTGCTGGCGGCACCATACCCCCGGATTAAGTAATTTTTATTAGTGAAACACTATGAGGTACAATTATAGATTTACAATTTTTTTTTGCTTGGGTTTCAGTTATACAATGATCAAATACCCATCCCTCCACCAGTACCCATTTCCCACCACCACAGGTCCCAGTATCCCTCCCATCCCCATCCCCCCCATCCCACACTGCCTCTGTGGCAGGGCATTCCCTTTTGTTCTTTCTCTCCTTTTGGGTGTTGACCTCACACTCTTTAAATCTAAACATGTTTTATAAGAGACAATGTCCTGCAACTTGGGATTAAAAGGGTCCCAGAGCGCGTGTGGGGGGTGGGGTGGAGGGAGTCCTTCTTCCCCACCGCCTCACGTTCTTGTTCTGGAACCCACCAACATCCTTGGCGACGTTTTCCCATAATCCCCGTACCCCCATCCTAGTCTGGGGCTCTGCCCTCCCCCCCGGGACATAGGTCTTGGGGCCCCTTTTGCTCTGGCCCCTAGAAAACACTTGTCACCCTCTGGGCCTCTTCAGTGGCGGAGTGCCAGGCCCTGTGACAGGCACTGAAAAAAAAAAAGCATTTTTGGGGGGGATAGGCCTCCCTCCCCCGCCCACCCCCGCCCGCGGGAGCGCTTGGGAGCCGCTGTGACCGCTGTGGTCCTGGGGAAGAGCAGTTTCTCTGCCCATTTGTCACAAGACCTGTGTGTCAGCGGGCTTCCTTAGCAGAGACCCTGGCCGGCCGGTGACTCAGAAGGCGGCTCGGGATTTATCTCACTTCCTCTCTGCCCTTCACTTTCTTTCCAGCATCTTCTCTCTGCCCCCCACCCCCTCACGCCATCGGAGTGGACCCAGCCTGAGCTCCCCCGAGGCGGGGTGGGGGCCCTCCTGGCTCAGAAAGGTCACCCTTTCCCAGATGGGTCGCACCCAGCCCCCTTCACTCGGTTTCTTTCTCGCTAGAGGGGTTGCGTGGCAGGGTGGCCAAGGTGTCCCATGTGAGCGCTGAGGGTGAGGGGTGCCTCATTGTGGCCAGGAGCCTTTGCCAGTTGATGGCTTCTGCTTTGACAGTTGGTGGTGGTGTGTGTGTGTGTGTGTGTGTGTGTGTTCATGTGCGTGTGTGCGCGCATGTGTGTGTGTGCATATTTGTGTGTGTGGTGTGTGCACGTGTGTGTGCATGCGTGCATGTGCGGCTGTGTGTGTGCATACATGTGTGTGCGTGAGTGTGTGTGTGTGCGTGAGTGTGTGTGTGTGTGTGTGTGTGTGTGTGTGTGTGTGTGAGTTTGGTCTCGGCTCAGGCCTACAGCGACCAGCTGGGTGTCGGCGGGTCTGATTTGTCTGAGGAGGGAACTGAGGGCAGAAACCTCCCGGCCAGACCCTCTGTGCGATCAGGGACTCCCTGGGGAAGGGCCTTCTGCGGGCCAGCCCCGGCCCCTTTGACGCTTGGATTGTGGGTGCAAAAGGTGCCCGTTTCCCAGGACGCGAGGCAGAGGAAAGGTGGGGGCCGTGGTATTTGCATTTGCTTCTCCGTGGCTGCCCGTGGCCCGGCTGTGCTCTGGCCAACCGGCTCTGCGTGCAGGCCAGAGTAGCTGGTGAGGGTTGATGAAGGCCCCCGGGACCGGCGCTGGGGCAGCTCAAGAGGGACCCCTAGTGGCAGCAGTTAGGCTGTACAGCCTGAGCCCCTGGCCGGCTGCCTCCCGTGAGTGTCTTGGGACACCCCAGCTGTGTCGCTCCCCTCCGGGGACAGCGACCAGACGCTGGCCCCACAGGCCCCTCCGGGCCCTGTGCTGCCCTCTGTCCCTCCCCACGTCCGCGTCCCGCGTGTAGGGGGCATCTCCGGAGGCTTCTGGGAGCACGTGTGTTCCCTTCACCGCCCTGCTGTTCCCCAGGACTGGGGCTGAGGAGAGAGATCCAAACCCCAGCCGTTATTTTTATTTTTTTTAATTTGTATTTTGTCTTTTGGGCTACACCCGGCGGTGCTCAGGGCTTACTCCTGGCTCTGCACTCAGGGATCACTCCTGGCGGGGCTCAGGGGACCTTATGGGGTGCTTTGCTCGCTGTACTGTCAACCTAACCCCAAACGTCAGCGTTCTCCCTAAAAGTGCTCAAACACCCAGAGAAGAAGAGGACATGCCACAGGCGGAGAGAAAACGTGTTCCAGAGGCATCTGATAAAGGGTTGAGAAACGGACACTTCTTTTTTTGCCCCCTCTCTGGCGGTGCTTCGGGGTTACCCCTGGCTCTGTACTTAGGGATCACCCACTGGCAGTGCTCAGGGGAGCATATGGGATGCTGGGGATCGAACCTCGGTTAGCTGTGTGTAAGCAAGCACCCTACCCGCTCTACTACTGCTCTGGAGAACTAAAGGATGCAACTTTTTTTTGGGGGGGTTGTTTTGTTTGTTTTAGCCACACCTGGTGGTGCTCAGGACCTGCTCCTGGCTCTACACCGGGTTGGGGATCACTCGGTTGGGGGAGCTCGGCGTCCCTGTGGGATAGCAGGGTTCAAACTCGGATCAGCCGCGTGTCAGCCTCAACAATCAGAGGACGGCCCATCCAGAGAGTGGGTAGGAGACTGGGCAGACCTACGTCCCTGCGGCCAGGGGTGCGGGTGACAAATGAGCACGTGGAAAGGTGCTCCACAGCGGGACACTGCACCCCACCTGTCGGCAGGTCAGAGCCTCCCAGACAGACACCTGTCACAAGGTCCAATCCCAGCAGTGTTTCGGCCGGTCAGACTGGGGGCAGTGGGGACAGTGGCGGTTTCAGATGTGGCCGAACACTCCGTCACCGTCTACTCTAGTACAGAATCCTGGTCTCCACCGATGGCAGCAAAGAACCGTCCCTACAGAAGCGGAGCCTGCGCACAGGCCAACCCTGACCACCTCAGCAGATTAAACTGAAGACACTGAGCTGGCCGTGTCCAGGCAGTGGACTGACATGGCTCCAAACGGGGCTGAGAGGGTCAAGGAGACAGTGCGGGGTCTCAGGCGCTGGCCCTGGACACAGCCCTCGGGGTCAGTCTCCATGCATGGTCCCCGGAGCCCACCAGCTGGTCGAGGGTGGAGTCAGGAGGAAACACTGAACTCACAACCGGCTGTGATGCCTAAAGCAAAATAAATAAATTACATAAGAAACCAAAGTTTATGTTTAAAGGGAAAAAGATTGAACATATGCTCTTAAAATCCACCGTCGGGCTCAGAAAGAAAAGGGTGTTTCTTGTTTAGCTTTAAATTCACATTCAGGGTCCCCGAGGGTGCTCAGTGTGAGGGAGAACAGAGTTTGCATGCAGAAGACCCGGGTTCAACTCCCCTGCACACTGCCAAGAGTGACCAATGAGCACAGAGCCGAGGGTACCCTGAGCACTGCTGGACATAAAATTAAAAAGACAAATTCGGTTCTGAAGTGATAGCACAGCGGGTAGGGTGTTTGCCTTGCACACAGCCGATCTGGGTTCAATTCCCAGCATCCCATATCGTCTCCCGAGCACCGCCAGGACTAATTCCTGAGTGCAGGGCCAGGAGGAACCCTTGTGCAACCCTTGTGCATCCCTGGGTGTGACCCAAAAAGCAAAAGCAAAAGCAAAAAAAAAAAAGACAAAGTCATGTTTCGTAATTGGACATACTCCTTGTAGTGACTCCAAATCACTATATAATATTATTATACAGTGATTATATATATTATATATATATATTTTTTTCTGGGCCACCAGCAGGATTCACTTCCTGTTAGTGATCACTCCAGATGGCACTCAGGTGATCATATATGGGTGTTGGGGGTCAAACCCAGTCCGGCTGCATGCAAGGCAAGCACCTTAGCCCCTATATTATTGCTCCGACCCCCATTACAGATGCATTTTAGTAAGTCTCCTCAATGATTTCATGGGAGCATAATTGTAGTGCAGTATTTCAATATTTTTCCTACTTCTAAGAATTTCTTTGTATTCTGGGGGCCGCCTCCCTGCCCCCTGCATGCCCCCCCCCCCGCCGCCCCGGCAGTGCTCAGTGGATGCCACAGTGTTGAGTCGAACCAGGGCTCCTGAGTGGAAAGTACAAGCTCAGCCTTTTGAGTTTTCCTTCTGGCTTTGTCCCGAACAACTTTAGTTTGTTAAATTATGAGGCTCTTGTCAAAAAGACTCAGGAGTGAGCCCGAGGGATTCCCACAGGCAGAGTCAGGATGACTCTCAAGCACCAATAGGAATAGGGCCCGTAGCTGCTGTAGCCACCTCAAGCCTGTTTACATACACAGGCCCAGCGAGATGGTTCAAAGGCCTGAGTGCCTCGGGGTAACCCCTGAGCACCACTAGGTGTGACCCCCAAACCAGTGAAATCCACGAGCTCCTGTGGCAAGCCATGCTTCAAAAGAGCAGATGCATGGTCACCAGGGGACCTGCCCATTGCTTGGGAAATTGTCCCTAAAAGGAAAAGCATCGAGCTTTTGGGGAAAGACAGAGCAAGTACAACACTTTGTGCTTTTTTTTTTCTTTTTGGGTCACACCCGGCAATGTTCAGTGGTTACCCTTGGCTCTGCACTCAGGAATTACTCCTGGTAGGTTTACTCCATGGCTTGGAGGCCAGCCGCAAACGCTAGGGGAAAAGGCAGCTCAGATAGAGAAGGGAGCACCAAATAAAGGGTGTTGGGAGGATCCTCCCAGGTTGGGAGAAGCATGCTGAAACTCAATGCCTCTTTTGCAAACCACAACACCCAAGAGAAGAGAGATAACAAAAGGGAATGCCCTGCCATAGAGGCAGGGTAGGATGGGGGTATGGGGGATGGGAGGGATACTGGGATTCGTGGTGGTAGGAAATGGGCACTGGTGGAGGGATGGATATTTGATCATTGTATAATTGAAACCCAAGTACAAACATTTGTAAGTCTACAACTGTACCTCATGGTGTCTCACTAATAAAAATTTAAAAAAAGAAAGTAGAAACTTTTATATGAAGTATCAAGCACATCAATGAATGAGAATCTAAGCGATTCTTCCAAACATTGAAAAAATAAATATAAATCACTTGATCACTTGACATCCTATTACACATCAATTTGCTCGAGCGAGCTCCAGTAACGTCTCCATTTGTCCCTGTCGCATGCTAGTGTAGCCCGATGGCATCTGCTCTCTCCAGGAACATGAAGAGCCTCAAACTGATCATTCAGAGTCTTGACAAAGAAGTCTGACCATCTCGTGGGTGGCCAAGCGATCTTTTGATGTCCCATGGAATCCAGTGGGAAATGGCTCTAGTTCAGCGGGTATGTGGGAGACACACCCATAAACCACATCCAGTTCAGCTATAAAATTGTAGGCAAGACCTCTCTGGTTCCTAATCGAACTGCTTAATAGCCATGATCCCAGAGACTCAGAGACAAATCTCAGAACCCAGTGGCTTTTGGCTGAAATGTTTCTGGTACCTGCAATGGGTTACTGGTTACAGACCACCCCAGGGTGGACAGGGCGTTGTCCCTCTGCCTGCTCCCCCCTGGCGGCTCATTAGCCACCATCCTCCAGAGGCCACTGGACTGTCATGTTTGGGCCCACAGTGATGAGACATGTGGAACCTTATGGGATGGGGTTGGAGCCGGCCCTTTCCTCCCCACCCCAGTGAGGCCTCAAGTTGATGCCCACAAATGGCCTCTCTGGCTCCTGATCAAGCTGCTTAATGGCCATGATCACAGAGACTCAGAAACAAATCTTGAAACTCAGCAGCTTTTGACAGACATGCATCTGGTCCCTTCAGAAGGTTACCAGCGCCGGGCCAACCCAGGTTAGAATACGTTTCATGTCTTGGCCTGTTCCCCCTGGTGGTCCAGTGGCCGCCATCCTTTGAGGCCACTGGATGGTAAGGTTTGAGTCTGCAGTGACAAGACACATGGGACCTCATGGAATGGGGGTGGAGTTTTGATCTGCATCTCCCTGATTATTGGTGACGAAGAGCATTTTTTCATGAGCCTTTTGGTCATTCGAATTTCTTCTTTGAGAAATTTTCTGTTCATTTCATCACCCCATTTCTGATGGAGTTAGATGTTTTTTTCTTATAGACTTCAACCAGTGCCTTTTATATCTTTGATATTAACCCCTTATCAGAAGGATATTGCATGAATATCCTTTCCCATTCATTAGGCTGTCTGTGTATCCTCGTCACTTTTTCTTTTGAGGTGCAGAAGCTTCTTAGTTTAAGACAGTCCCATTTGTTTATCTTTGCTTCCACTTGCTTTGTCAGTGGTGTTTCATCTTTGAAGATTCCTTTAGTTTCAATGTCGTGGATGGTTTTACCAACCTTTTCTTCAGTGTACCTTACTGATTCTGGTCTGATGTTGAGATCTTTAATATATTTGGGTCTGACTACAAAAGAAGTTTTAAAACAAATAAAATAACTTCCTAAATTTGTATGTTATAAAAGAATTTTAAACTTCATAGAGGCAGAAATAATAGTAGAAAATTGCCCAATTTATTTTTAAAATTTCCACAGTATTGATGCAAATGAGACCAAAATAGCAGACACATACACACATGTGGATAAATTTTATTTTTCCATCCACAGAGATGAAGAAAGCAGAAACAAAGCATCATAAATTGATGACATACTAAACTCAAATAATAAAACATTGTAACAATGTTTATTTCAGCAATGAAAAAATGAATCACCATTAGAAAATCTATATATGGGAACAATAAAACACCCCCTTGGATAGCTAAAGCAATCCTCAGAAAAAAGATGGTAGAAATTCACTTCTCCAACTTCAACTGTACTACAGAGCAGTAGTAATTAAAACAGCATGGTATTGGAATAAAAGCAGACCCACAGACCAATGGAATAGTGTTGAATATTCTGACATACACACTCAAATATATGATCATTTAATCTTTGATTAGGGAACAAGAAATGTGAAGTGGAGCAAGGAAACCCTCTTTAACAAGTGGTGCTGGGAAAATTGGACAGCTACAAGGAAAAAATTTAAAAAAAAAAGATTTAGATCTCTATCTAACACCATGCACAAAAGTCAGATCAAAATGGATTAAAGAACGCAACATCAGCCCAAATCCATAAGGTACAGGGAAGAATATTTAGGCAAAACCCTCCATGACATTGACGCTAAAGGTATCTTTCAAAGATGCCATTTGCCAAACAAATGGAAGCAAAGATTAAAAAAAATGGTACTATCTTAAACTAAGAAGCTTCTGCACCTCACAAGAGACAGTGACAAAGATATAAAGACAGCCTATGGAATGGGAAAGTTATTCATTCAAAACCCTTCCAATAAGGGCTTAATTTCAAAAATATAAAATATAAACTGGTTGAACATTATAAGAAAAAAATCTAATCCCATCAAAAAGTAGGGAGAAGAAATGAACAGAAATTTTCTAAGGAGATTCAAATGGCCAAAAGGTACATGAAAAAATGCTCTTTATTACTAATAATCAGGGATATGCAAATCCAAATGACAATGAAATATCATCTCACACCACAGAGACTGGCACACATCCAAAAGAATAAGAGCAACCAGTGTTGGCGTGGATTTGGGAAGAAAGACTCTCCTTCATTACTGTGGGAATGCTGACTGGTGTAGCCTTTTTGGAAAGCCTTTTGAGGAGTGGACATTCCTCAAAAAACTAGACATGAGCTCCCTTTTGACCCAGCAATACCACTTCTGGGAGCATACCTAGGGGGGCCCAGAACACACAGCAGAAACACCAACTGCACTTCTATGTTCATTGAAGCCCTATTCAACATAGCCAGACTCTGGAACCAACCTGTGTGCCCAAGAACAGACAAATGGATAAAAAAAAAATCTACACATCGAAATACTATGCAACTGTTTGAAAAAAATAAAGCCATGAAATTTGTCTATAAATGGATGGACTTGGAGAGTATCATGCTGAGTGAAATGAGTCAGAAAGAGAGGGACAGATATAGAATGACTGAATTCATTTGTGATATATAGAAAATATATACAGTAGAAGACATATCCATGGCCAGCAGTGATTAGGAGGACTGGTCAATGGTTGGATCAACCACAAGTGTGTGTGGGGCACAGGGTAGGCATGATAGAGGACCAGGGTGATAAGATGACAATCATAGCTGAAAATTATCATGGTGGACAAGAACTGAGTGTTAAAAGTAGGTAAAGGGACATAATGGATAACCTTTCATATTTGTATTGCAAACCACAATGCACAAAAGGGGAGATAGGGAGGGGGAGGGGAGAGAGAGATAGCGAGAGACAGAGAGAGAGGGAGAGTGAGAGAGAGGGAGAGAGAGAGAGAAAATTGCCTGCCATAGAGGTAGGCTGGAGGTGTGGTGGACAGTCATAGGAGAGAAATTGGAGACAATGGTGCTAGTAACTGTGCACTGGTGGAAGGATGAGTGCTGGAACACTGAAACTTAATCATGAACAGATTTGTAAGGTCTATCTAACAGTTATTCAGTATAAACATCTTAAAAAATAAAATCTATATCTTGTGTCAATACATAAAAAAGGAAAATTATGTGATAACTTCAACAGAGTTGATACAAATAAAAGCCATTTCAAACTAAGGTTAAGACATTTTCTTCATGTAATTAAAACAAATTAAAAAGAGCCATGATCATAGTTAAATGAAACCCAGATATATTTCACTAAACTTTGGATTTTTGTGTTTGTTAGTGTTGGACTGTACCCATGAATTATGCATATAAGGTTTACCCTTTACCACTAAGCCATATCCCAGCTCCTAAAGTTTGGAACATTTGGTGTTATTCTCAGTGTTCTTACTAAAGCAATAAGACCATAAAAATTAAGAGAAGAAAAATGACTACAAAAGAGATCATATTTCACAACAATTAAAATGCTGAATTTAAACCTGGCCCAAGCCCACCTTAATTCATGCCTCTTACACCTTTCTTCCTTGTGAGACAATAATTTGCAGGTAGAAAATAGCTGTTAAATATGTTTGCTAAATTCTTGTGCTTTCTGTTTAGCATGTTAAGAATTAATTTTTGTAAGTAAGAGTACAGAGTCTAGAGGAAACAATAACATTCACCATTACAGTTTAACCATGAATCTTAAATTATGCTAAGGATAATAAGATAAATGTGAGATAAAGGTTCGAATTTATTTTTTACCTTTTGCTCTGGGGTCAGGTTGTCTATTGCTGGAAGAAAGAGAGAAAAGAAAACGATGTGGTGAAAGAGTGACTATTGCATTCATCTGTCTATGCTCTGTTCCTGGAACAGGAAAGGTGAACTTAGGACAACAGCAAGGGCCTTGCTCTTTATCACTCTGAAACTCCAATACCAATACGTGGTTTTCAGGGAAAATTGATCCAGAGTATCTACAGTATTTTATCAACTCTAAGTCACTTTCAATTAAAGAAAGATGCTATTCTACTTCCACAAGACAAAAACAGTATTTTCAAATCATATATGCACACCTATGTTCACTGCAGCTCTTAGCATAATGGCCAGGTTGTGGAAGCAGCCCAAATATCCCACAGCGGATGAATAAAAAAGTTGTGATAAATGTGCACAATAGAATACTATGCAGACACAAGAAAAATAAAGTCATACAATTTGCAGAAACTTTGAAGGGTTTGAGGAGTAGCCTTCTGTGAGCAAAACAAGTCAGTAGCAAAAAGATAAATGATCTTACTCATTGTCAGAATACGGACTATATCAATCAACAGTAAACCTTGGAAACTGGAATACAGCCCTGAGAGTGCTGACTTGGGGTGAGGGAAACAATTAGGTTGATTGAAGTATTTAAGAAGCAAAGGTGGAGAATCTGGACACGTGGGCGGTGGCCAAGGGAGGTCACAGTCTGTTCCAAAACTGTCAATCAAAAAGTGTGGTGGGGGGTGGGGTAAAGGAGATGAGAGTCAGACCAGGAGTGACACAGGGATGGGGAGAAGGTTCATGAGTGCTTTGGTGGCAGTGGCGTGCAATAACTTTGCCCATAACTTGAACACTCTTGTAACCCTATTACCTAAAGTATAATCATAAAAATAGTAAGATGCTTTGAAACCATGATAGGTATCATTCCACTTCAGATAGGACAAAATGTGATTAAAAAGTAATGATGCATGAGTTTGAATTACAAATTCTTCCTTGAGGCACTTCAGCTTGCCCCCATGATGGAAATTATCTTATATCTGCTCTTCTCAATTTCCGGTTTGGCCTGTACAAAGCAGGCCTCCAGGCTCTTCTGCCCACACTTTTCTGAGGGTCAATGATGACAGGTGCAAAAGGAATAGAAACTGATCACAAGCAATGCACACCAGAATAAACCACAGATTGAGCCAAATAAAGAGCATAAGGAGAAAATAAGTGAGCAAAGAAGGACAGGCCCCTCAGATTAATTTAGCCTGTCATATCAATAACTCAGATTGCCAGAAACAATACCTAAATCAGTAAATGTCCTTTATTATTTTACATTGTAATTTATGTTTCATGTGCATGAAAAAAATGCATTTTATTCTCCCAGCTAGGCTGTTATTAGGCAAGATTTCAAAGGCCAGGCCCAGGTGATTGAAAAGAAAAAGCTGTATATTTAACAGACGATCAGTAAGCTACTTACAGCAGTGATTGTTCTTACTCAGAAGACTGGCACAACTCACCACTCTTGACAAATGTTGCAATCTCTGTTTTTACTTCAACTTCATTTTTTCCATTTTTTGTCTTGATATAGAGAAGTTGGCTTCTTCCTGAGAGGGTACTTGAGTTCTAGGTTAAAAATAGCATCGATTATCACTGGGAGGTCCCAGATGGGATAGGTGCTGCGTCCCGCCTTCTCCGGATGGAACCCCGGTGACCATGAGCCTCTACAAGCATAGCTCTGGCATGCGGGAACCAGGACATTTTTTCCAAATGGCTTATGCGGCCGCGTGACATCTCCTTATAAACAAAGTGATCAATGGAAAGTAAATCATCCAACGTTTCTCCCTGAAAATCAGGCTTAACTCTTTTGAAAATCACAACACCCAAAATGAGAGAGAGAACAGAGGGGAATGCCCTGCCACAGAGGCAGGATGGGATGGATACTGGGATCCGTGGTGGTGGGAAATGGGCACTGGTGGAGGGATGGGTATTTGAAATTAATTAATTAATTAATTAAAAATAGCATCGAAAACTCTAGATGTTTTCAGTGTTACAGTTTTGTACTTAACAGCTTGTGCAGCTAGTTTCACTCCAATATCCTGTGTCTAGGCTTCATGATAGTTCTTCACTGGCTCTTGGTCTCTCTATGTCCTGTGCACACAGTCCTAGTCTGGTGCTCAATGATTTTATTCCTCAATGTCTCTTGATGTCTAGGAATCTCGATGGCTCACTGATCTGTTGCACATCTTTGTGGAAATTACTGCTCTGTGTTCCTTTGGCTACAGCTGGCAAAAGCTCAGGGCTTACTCCTGGCTCTGTGCTCAAAGATCATTCTGGGTAGACTCCAGGGACCATCTGCAGTGCCAAGGATTGAACCCGGGTTGGCCACGTGCAAGGCAAATGCCCTACTCACTGTATCTTGCTCTGGTACCCTTTGATTTTTCTTGATTCTCCGGCCACTTTCATGGGAGTGAGAGCTGTGTTTTTCTGTGATCAGCCTTGACACTGGTGAAGGAACTGCCTTTCGTTAGCCATTTGCATTGAATCACTGAAAATGCCTCTAGATTCGATGTCATGAGAGGTTCTGCCCACGTTTTCCTCAATACTATTTATGGATTCATGACTGATATTGAGGTCCTTAATTTATCATGAATTGCCTTTTGTAGGGCTGGAGTAATAACACACGGCCGACCCGGATTCGATTCCTCTGTCCCTTTTGGAGAGCCTGGCAAGCTACCGAGCGTATCCCGCCCCCACGACAGAGCCTGGCAAGCTCCCCATAGCGTATTCAATATGCCAAAACCAGTAGCAACAAGTCTCACAATGAAGACATTACTGGTACCCGCTCGAGCAAATCGATGAACAACAGGAGGACAGTGCTACAGTACAGTGCGGTGCCTTTTGTACATGGTGAGAGATAGAGAATCTTAGTTTATTTTTTAATATAGAATTGATCAATTTTACCAACACCATTTGCTGAAGAGTCTTTCCTTGCTTGACTTCCTGTTTTTAGCTCCTTTGTCGAAGATTAGCTGAGTGCATTCTTGAAGATCTGTCTCTGGTCTTGCAATTCTATTCTACTAGTCTGAGAGCCTGTCTCTAGTCCATTTCCACACTGCCTAGCCAAGACATTGAAATCCAAAGCATTCATATATACAAACATTGTAATAGTAGAGAGAATTAAAAAACTCCCATTCACAATTGCACCTCAAAAAATCAAGTACCTTTGAAGCAACTTAATGAGAGGTGAAATACTAATATGAGCAAATAATTAAATATTACTTAAAGTCATAGAAGATACAAGGAAATGAAAGCAGAGACCTGGCTCATGGATTAGAAGACTAGCATTGTCAAAATGACAATCCTACCCAAAGCACTGGGTATGTAGATCCAGTGCAATCCTTATAAAATTGCCCAGGACATTTTAAAATATATACATACCAATTACTGTTGAAATTTGGAGAAATAACACCCCCCCCCAAAGCAATGCTTGGAAGCAAAGATAAACAAATAGGGTTATATTAAATTAAAAAAAAACTTTTGCAACACAAAAGAAATGTGGGAACAGAAAGACAATCTATACTGGGAGAAAATATTTTCTCAGCACCACAGGATAAATGGTTAACATCCAAGATATAGAAAGCACTTATAGGGGTCAGAGCGATAGTACAGCAGGTAGATCATCTGCCTTGCGTGCAGCTGACCTGGGTTCAATCCCCGGCATCCCATATGGTCCCTTGAGCACTGCCAGGAGCAATTCCTGAGTGCAGAAGCAGGAGTCACCCCTGAGCATCGCGGGGTGTGACCCAAAACCCCCCCAAAAGAAAAACGTATAAAAATTTACAACAATAGCAACAATACCACAATCAACCTCATCCAAAAATGGGAGAAAGAGATAAAGAGTAATACCTCAAAAAAATATTTGGGGGGCTAGAGTGTTAGAACAGTGGATCGAGTAATTGCCTTACATGAAGTCAACCTGGATTTAATCCCAAGCACCTTATATGGTTCCCCTCGCAAGAGTGATTCCTAAGTCCAGAGCCAGCAATAAACTCTGAGTACTTGCTCTGAGAATGTGGCCCCCAAACAAAACAAAACAAAAATACAGATGGGCAATAGGTATATATTTTAATACCTGTAACAATGATTTAAAATACAAATCAAAACAAAATAAACAAAAAAGGGAAGAAATGAAGAAAAAATAGAATTAATATAAATAGAAAGCAGGTGCTGTAAAGATAAAATAAGAAAATAAATGAAGTAGAAAGCAAAGGTACAATAAATTAATCAACAAGTCAATATTTGCATCTTTACAAATATTAGTACAGTCAGATAAATCTTGATACCACACGGCAGAGCCTGGCAAGCTACCCGTGATGTATTCGATATGCCAAAACACAGTAACAACAAAGTCTCCAGTGGAGACGTTACTGGGCCCGCTAGAGCAAATTGAGGAACAATGGGAGGACAGTGAATTAGATCATACTCTGGACTATAAACTAAGTCTCAATAAATTGAAAAAGGTTCCAAGTCATATAAAGATCTTTCTCTATAAAATATGAAATTTAATTGGAAGTCAGTAACAGAAAGAGATCTGAAAATTTCTCATGTATTTGAAAAGAACATACTTCTGAATGACCTATGAACCAAAGGATAAAAACATGGAATAAGCCAAAGAACAAACAATAAAAGCATAAGCATATGGGAATTTATTGAACTTTAAAATATTAGTGCAAAACTGAGGAAGCTCAGTGGTTTCAGTGCCCTTCTTTTTTACTCAGGACTTCTGTTTGCTGACAGGTCAGGATTCCACCTACCCACAAAAAGCATGGCAGCCCCACTATGCTCTCTGCAGTCATGTAACTCTTGACCTCTCTACAAGTCACCAAAACATACATAGACATGCTAACTGTGGGCACCTAAACACACAGTAATACACACAAAATAACTCCAGACTGCAAACGTCACAATGGTAAGGCAACACAAAAACCTACCAGACAGTGAATGAACATGGTAGCCCAAAAGACTAAACCAGTAATAGTGAGTTATATAACCTCTCTGACAGGAATTCAGAGAGAATTTTTTGAGGAAATATAAGAAGCTCAAAGAAACAATGGAATGAACTGCTAAAAACACAAGAGGATGTGAAAGGAGAAATTAACATATAAGCAGAAATGACAGATATGGAAAACTTGGTAGGTTGAAAGAAAAACTCACTGAAAGGCCTCAACAACAAAGTAATAGCTACCTAGGACAGAGTCAGTGAGCTCCAAGATGAGGTGCAGAAAATCTCCAGACAACAGAAGAAAATTGGGAAAAGCCTCAAAATAAACCAACAGATGACAAAAGAATTTTGGGGTGAATTCAAGAGGAATATCATCAGAATCACTGGGGTCCCAGAAGGGCAGGAAGACAACCCTGATGAAGAAGCAACAAAGACATCACTGCTGAGAAGTTCCCAGAGATGAAGAGTGCATTACCCAGATTAAGGAAGCTTGAAGGGTACCAGATAAAAGAAATCCAAAAAATACTCCAAGACAGCTGAAAGCATAAAGATCAAAAAAGCAAATTATACATAAAGGAGTATCCTTAATACAGCAGACTTATCAGACAAAACCTTCTGGGCCCAAAGATAGTGGTGGAATATAGTGGGGGAAAAAACTCAATAAAATGAATGCCTCAATAAAATGAAGAATATTTTACCCAGACAGATCTCTTATTATGAAGGAAAAATACACAATGTCACAGATAAACAACAAACCTGGAACTTCACAGTCTCAAGACCATAATTACAAGAAGAACTAAACAAAACTACTTTAAGACAAAACAAGTTCCACAAACATGTCTAACTCATGCAGAAATATGGTGCATAAAACTCCATGCCAATAATCTTTCTCAATGTCAATGGGAAAAGTGCACTAATTAAGAGATGCAGAGTGCCAGGGTGGATTATAAAATTGAATCTATCCATTGCCTCTGAACTTCTTATATATCCTCAAAAATTTCTAGCTAAATTCTTATCAGAGAGGTTAGATAGCTCTTCAATGTCGGCAAGTAAGCATGCAACTCCCTCCAAAAACTAGCATGGCTATGATCAGATGATACTAATCAGATGACATAGACTTTAGGCTGAAAAAGGTTATGAGACAGTGAAGGTCAATTCTTAATTATCAAGGGAGAACTTACACTCTTAAACATATATGCACAAGAGGGACCCACCCACAAAAATACTTAAAACAACTGCTAATAGACTTGAAGGAAAACATATATCATAATACAATAGTAGTTGTATATTTCAACACCACTTTATCATCTCTTGATGAATAAATTAGACTTAAGCTCAGCAAAGAGGTAATACTTTATTTGGGGGAGAGAAAGGAACAGAGTGGGTTAGTAGATAGATAGATAGATAGATAGATAGATAGATAGATAGATGTCGTCTTTGATCCTCAAAAAAATGAATACATGTTCTTCTCCAGTGCACATGAGACATTCTCCAAGATAGATCATGTGCT
>JAOXYA010487803.1:0-15634 GCA_028565675.1 Sorex palustris | reverse complement strand
GAAGGAAGGGAGGGAGGGAGGGAGGAAGGAAGGAAGGAAGGAAGGAAGGAAGGAAGGAAGGAAGGAAGGGAGTTAGAAATTCCCTAATTAAAGAAACTCCCTCAAAGAAGAAACACAAGTGGTCAAAAGACATATGAACAAATGCTCTTCATCACTAACCATTGGGGAAAAGCAAATCAAAACAGCAATACGATATCATCTAACACCACAGAGACTGGCACACATCAAAAAGAACAAGAACAACCAGTGCTGGCACAGATGAAGGAAAAAAAGAAATCTCATTCATTGTTGGTGGAAATGCCCACTGACCCAGCCTTTTTGAAAAACAGTATGGGCGTTTCTCAAAATACTAGAAAATGAGCTTCTATGTGATCCAGAAATACTGCCCCGAAAATATAGTCTAGGGGACCAAAAATAGAATGCAGAAAAACTATCTACACTCCTATGTTCATTGCAGCATTACAAATAATTGTTAGAATTTGGAAACAACTCAAGTGCCAGAGAACAGATGACTGGATAAAACAATGAGATGGATATGTATATAGAGTGATAGCACAGCAGCAGGGCGTTTGCCTTGCATGCAGCCGACCTGGCTGAACCAAGTTCGATTCCTCCGCCCCTCTCGAAGAGCCCGGCAAGCTACCGAGAGCATCTCGCCCACATGGCAAAGTCTGGCAAGCTACCCATGACATATTTGATATGACAAACACAGTAACAAGTCTCACGATGGAGACATTACTGGGCCCGCTTGAGCAAATTGATGAATAACAGGAGGATCGTGACCATAACCATGACCGTGATGTACATATACATAATGGAATACTACACAGCTGCTAGGGAAAATGAAGTCATGAAATCTGCTTATACATGGATGGACATGGAAAGTATCATGCTAAGTGAAGTGAGACAGAGGAAGAGAGACAGACATAGAAAGACAGCACTCATTTGTAGGTTATTAAAAAAAAAAGCATAGCATGAAACTAATACCCAAGGGCAGTAAAAACAAGGGTAGGGGACTGATCCATGGTACCAAGCTTGACACAAGTGGCAGGGATTGGGGGGAGTGCAGTTAGGACACAGAAGGGAACACCATGACAATGATAATTGAAAATGATCACTCTAGACAAGAACTGAGTGCAAAAAGGAGGTAAAGTGATAACCTTTCGGTTTTAAAAACCACAATGCCTAAAAGAAGAGAGAGAGAGAGAGAGAGAGAGAGAGAGAGAGAGAGAAAACAAAAGTGTCCCAGATGACACCACAGCACCGGAGATCTCTCCAGGCCCCATACCAAGCCAGTATCACTGGGACACCCCAGATGGAGCAGGTGCAGTCTCCCCAGCTACTCCAGATGGAATCCCAGTGACCAGGAGCTTTCAAAGCAAGGTCCAGGTATGCAGGTTTAGGGCTAAATCTCCAGGCCACATGGTGGCAGAGGACCTGGGATGTCCCTCCACAGGTCACCACCTGCCCAGAAGACTGGCTGTCACATCCACAATCTGCCTCCAGATGTCATCTTAGCGCACCAACAGCCCTGATCCAGAGACTCCCAACTGAATCCTAAAATGGATTAGTGCCATACAGAGATGTCTCTGGAACCAAACCATTTACAATCTAGAAATTTACATTTACAATTGTGCCCGTGTTAGCTCTCGTGATATTCAAAATGAGCTATGGAAAATATGTTATCTGTTATCTGCCCCTAGCAGGTAGGCTTGAATAGTGGTGGGAAAATTCAAGTAAAATCAATGCCCCAAATTAGAGGGAGAGTATTGGGTAAATTGTCTGCCATAGAGGCAGGGTGAGGACTGTGATGTGTATGTATGTATGTCGGGGGGTGGGGGGGAATACTTGGGACATTGGTGGCAGAAAAGGTGCACTGGTGGAGGTATGGATGTTTCATCACTGTATGGCTGAATCTCAAACATGAAAGCTTTATAACTCTATCTCACGGTAATACAATAAAACAAAAAAGTAAATGTGGAGTTCATGCCCAAATCAATCAGCTTAATCAATGGCTGAACAAATAGCAGTACTCCTACATTAATTTAAAAAAAAGTGTCTGCCATAGAGGCAGGCTGGGGACGAGTAGCAGGAGGAAAACTGGGGATGTTGGTGGTGGGACATGTACATGGTGAAGGGTTGGGTGGTTGGGTGTCTACATTGTATGACTAATACTCAATTATGAACAACTTTGTAACTGTGTGTCTCACAGTGATTCAATTAATATGGGGGGTGGGGACACAAATTCCCTAACTATAATTCCTGTTAAAATATAAGTTCCTGCATGTCTCTCCTCTGTTCGGTTTCAGCTCTTCTGAGTTCATAGTCTCTTTCATTCCTTTCCAGCACATGGGATTCTATTCTGTGAGGCACACAGCTGCCACAGGGCTTTTGCACTGACCAAGCTTTGTACCCAGAATGCTCTATCCCTTGCGACTGCATGTCAAGCTTCCTTACTCCTTTCGGATCTTTACTCCAATAATTTCTTCTAAATGACACTTTCCTGGTCTGTGTATCTGCCTACAACAGCCTGCAATGAAGCTCCTGTGAAACTTCCTGGCTTTGTTTCCTATTGTAAGCATTTCTCACTCGCTAAAATGCACTCAGAGACAAAGACTTTATTTCTTTATCTGTCCATTTGCTTCATTCCTTGTGCAGGTATGTGCTTATCACCTGGAACCTCACTGGACACACAGTAAATTCTTTAAAAGGAGTTGATGAGTAAATTAAATGTTTGCTATTTGTTACATAGTTTAATCACTGGCTGCTTCAAATGCAGGTGTTTGGGCCACACTGGTGATGCTCAGGGGTTATTCCTGGCTCTGTACACAGGAATTACTCCTGGTGATACTCAGGGAACCATATGTGATGCTGGAGATCAAGCCCAGGTTGCCTGTATGCAAGGCAAGCGCTCTAGCCACTGTACTATCTCTCTGGTACTACAGGTTGAATTTTAAAGTCCCTCTTGCCAACTCCTGAATGAAGTGAAATAAAAAATTTTAGCAAATTTATTTTTGGAATTGTGGTCACCACAGAAGAAAGGCCGCTATTTTTATCAGCCACTGCAAAGAAAAGAGATAAATTTCATCCTTAATAAAAAGTTTTCTCAGAGAAGACAGATAAGTTCTCACACCGACACATGCACTGAACTAGTGGATCAAGTGATATCATAAAACAAATACAAAAGTAGATGGGAAAATTGGCATATAGCATAAAACCAATAAACCACCCACGAAGACTGCAATGGAAGTGATGCTTGATAAGATCATCACACAGATTCCATCCAGCAAGTGATAAATAGAAATGGACAGTACACAAACACAAGAGAAAATGCAGGTGATAAATCATGATGTGAGCACCGCTTGTCTTCACTTATCATGTTAAAAATGGAGAATTAGCCATTTTCAGGCATGGCTGCCTCCACAGTCACACAACAAAAAAGACACATTTAACAGTGTTTTTTCACAGTTGGCATGACTGTGTCCACTGCACACACAACCCCCCACTCCTTTCTCTAGCCAGGAAGGCTCAGACTGGACTCCAAGAAGTTATAAAATACAAGTCGAGGACAAATAAAACAAAGGAGAAATAAAAGAACATTTCTGTATCTTCTATCTTCTTATATGAAGATGCTGTGAATTCCTCATATTTAAAAGGATCCAAACTCCAATCATTGGACTTTAAAGCATATAGGCTAGGGGCTGGTAGCCTGGGGTCACTGGAGGAGGGATGTGGTCACTGGTGGTAGAACCAGGACTGGGGACATTGTCTGCCTGAAACTCCATTGCCAACAGCTTTGTAAATCATAGTGACTAAATAGAAATGGGGGAAAAAAGCTTTAAAGAAAACATTAAAAATAAAATATCCTGCTCCCCCATCCCAATGGGACCTGAGGTGACGTCCACGAATGGCCCCCAGCTACTGATTAAACTCTAACAGCCATGATCCCAGAGACACACAAACGAATATCAGAACTGAGCAGCTCTAGGAAGAAATGCCTCTGGACTTTGCATTAGGCCACCTTTGCCGGGCCACCCCTGACGAGAGCAGGTGCTGTCCCTTTGCCTCTTACCCTGAAGCCCAGTGGCCGCCATCTTCCAGAACTCAATGGAAAACCCAGGTATGGGCCAGCAATGACAACACACTTGAGGCCTCATGGAATAGAGGAGGAGTTAGTCCTTCTCCTCCCCCACCCCAAAGGGACCCTGAGGTGACACCCACAAATGGCCCCCAACTACTGATTAAGCTCCTTACCAGCCATGATCCCAGAGACACACATATGAATATTAGAACTGAGAGGCTCTTGGTATAAATCTCTCCAGATGCTAATTATTAAAATTTTAGAACTACAGGACCGCAGGTCCACTCTCACATCCGCATGACATCATATGCTACTCATAACCAGCAATACAAAATAAACTGTCATTGCCTTTTCAGCAGGTCTGAGTGTTGGGGGAAATTCCAAATAATAATGGTGAGACTGGTGTCAAAATATTGAATGTAATCAAAGTAGCAATTAATGTGGAAATTTTCTGTCACACAAGCAGGGATATGAGTGGGATGGGGGGGGGGTATAGTGGGGATTTTGGTGATGGAGAAAGTGCACTGGTGAAGGGATGAATACTTGATCACTGTATGGCCAAGACACAAACAAGAAAGCTTTGTAACTGTTCTCACGGTGATTCAATAAATAAATTTTTAAAAATAAATAAATAAAATCTCCCACCTTCGTGAGAGAGCTGTTTGAAATTGTTTCCTACCCTCATGTGGCTTCTCCTCTCCTTCTTGCACTGACACTAAGAACTTCTACTAAGGACACCTGGAGGTGAGCTGACCCCAATAACATCTGTATTTTGCATGTGACTCACCTGTCACTGCCCACCCTCAGATCCTGCAGTTGTGGATGCCACTGCTCTGACCACTGGTCCAAAGCTGCCATCTCTGCCTCTTCTTCCCAAACCTTAAATTTAGCTTCACAAAAATAAGATACCTGTGAGGACCAGGAAGGGACTGGAAATTAGAAAGGACAGCTGACTTGCAGTGACATAGTCCGGCCCTGCTGTCCCTTGTCTGTGGGCCTCAGGAAGTCAGACTCTCCGGCTGCTCAAGAAAACCCACTAATCTGTTTGTATGGGAACCTGCTCATTTCTTTCAAGTCTTAAATTAGCAGCGAGGTCTTGATCTGTTTTGCTCTGTTTTATATCTGCGGAGCCTTTCCTGGCCATTCTCAGTCAGCCAGGTCTAAAGGTCAATGCGACAACCCTAGGATATGGCTCTGCTTAGGACGTGAAGTGGCAGGAGTTACCCCAGCCAACTCCGCAGTGCTCACGGAACCATGTGGTGGGAGAGACCACTGGGGTAAATTATATTCCAGGCAGCCACTTTCTTCCCCACACCTTCTCTCCAGGCCCATGATGTGTTAATTCTCAAAGCCAAATTCAACCAATCTGTACTCTTGATCCAGCCAGGAGGTCTCCTCCCGCGCACTCCATCCCCGGGATCTGCTCCTTGTCCCTCTGGGAATCACCAGTTCACCTCAGAGACCTCCCTTCCCTATTTCCAACTCCTGTAACTGCCCACTGGACATGCCCTTGGGGCCTTAAAATAATCACAGCCACACTGTTCCTTTACTCTTGTTCCCAAATAGCTCTCATATCCTTTCCATTTCTTTGCCTCTCCTGCTTCTGCTTTTATTGAGGCACTGTATTTTTCCATGGTTTACTGCATTAGGTGCTGACGGTTTTCTCATACCTAAGTCTATCCCCACTCCCTACCTCAAATTCATCCTTTGTTGCTTTGTGTGTTTTTTATACTTTATTTTGTTGTTTCCTCCATTCTTTTGTTGTTAAAATTGTCATTGTAGAACCACAGAGATATTGGGGTGAAGCACTTGTCTGATTCCTGGGTACAGAGCCAGAAATAAGCTCTGAGCACAGCCAGGTGTGACTCAAACACAAACAACAAAATTGTCATCATGGTTTCAGTGGCAGGGTGAGGGGGTTACACACATTTGGCTGCAGTGCACTGGGAGTCACTTTTTGTGGCATGAAGGATGACCATCTGGAAATACTGGGGACCACACTGGTGATGAAAGGTGGTACCAAGGATCTAACATATAGCCTCATACCTGTAAGGCGGGTGCTATCACTGAACCATATCTGTGGGTCCCTCAAATTCATTCCTTATGCAAAGTTAAAGTGAACTTCAAAAATACACAGCTTCAGGGATGGAGTGATAGTTACAGCAGGTAGGGCATTTGCCTTGTATGCAACCAACACGGGTTCAATCCCCAGCATCCCAAATGGTCCCCAGAGCACTGTCAGGAATAATTCCTGAGTGCAGAGCCAGGAGTAACCCCTGAGCATCACCAGGTCTCGGACATAAAGTCGAAAAAAAATACATCTTAAAGTCTTCTGATGATTATACTGAGCCTTTAGGATTAACTTTGGATCCAGGGGTTGGAGTGAAAGCATGGTGGGTAGGGTATTTGCCTTGGATGCAGCCAACCCAGGTTCGATCCCCAGCATCCCATATGGTCTATCTGAGCACTGCCAGGAGTAACTGTAATTCCTGAATGCAGAGCCAGGAGTAACCCTGAGCATCACTGGATGTGACTCAAAAAAGGCAAAAAAAAAAAAAAGGATCCTAACTGTGTGAGTCTGAATTCTGGCTACAACCATCTTTCCAAGACTTGATACCATCACCTCTCAGAGCCAAGCCCTGACCCCAAACCGCCCCCTTCCTCCATCCACTAGGGCCTGTCTCATCCCCACTTTAACTTGCTGAACGGCAGGTAACCATTCCACAAATCTTCCACTACCACAGGCGGGGTGCCAATATTTTTCCTTGTACCCTCAATGTAGAGCAGAAAAGAATGAAAAAAAAAACAACCAAGTGATCTCTAATCCCTAGATCAACCTAGAGAGGCGGCATTACTATGATCCACCATTTATGAATGAGGAAATTAAGGGTCAACATAGCTAAGTTCAAAGGGGAGAGAGCACAGCCAGAAGCTGGCTCCAAAGATGCCCATGGTGGGAAATAGGCTTGGGCTCATGTCCTTAAAACGCTCTTTCCTTTTGCTAAATGAAGGAAAGATACAAAGGACTTTTTTATTTGTTTGTTTTTTCAAAAGAGTAGAAGAGAGCAGGAAAGTTTAGTGTTTAGCTTTGTTTTAGTACTTGGGGGGGGAGGGGAGGACTTTTTATAGTTCGTTTGGGGACCTATCAGACAGTGCTTAGGGAGTACTCCTGGTGCTATGCTTAGAAATGCCCCACCCCCACTTCCAGCATGCTCAGAGGACCAAACAATGCTTGGAAGTGGACCTGGCCCTCAGCATTCAAAGGGAGCACTCAACTCATTGAGCCATCTCTCTGGCCCCCCAGATAATTATCATCTTCTGCTCTTTCTATGAAGAGTTATAAAATACAGAGTAAAAGTGCAAAGTGAGTATCAGTTTTATCTAGGCATATCCTTATAAATGTATGTACATTCAGTCTTCTTGATACAATCTACAAAATCATCTTCCTCATAGATGCTTATGTAATTTACTCTTCACCAAGCAGTGCTTTAAATTCATTGTTTTAGCTGCATTAAGGTGGATGCTATTAATTCCCATTCACCAGAGAAAGAAACTGAGACCAGAAAGGCGAATGAACTTTCCCAGCTAGGTAAGAGGGAAAGGTAAGATTTAAGTTCATGGGTAAAAGAACAAACTATCCCAAGCCTGTATTCATTTAAATCCCACATCTGCCATTTTCATATAATTCCTGGAGCCGGGAGATAGATCAAAGAGCTGGAACACATTCTCTGTGTGAGTCCTAGGTTTGATCCCCAGCACCCCACAGTGACCCAAGCACCACCAGGAGTCACCTCCAAGTACTGAGTTGGAAGTACCACCCACGCAGTTACCAGATATAGCCCAAACAAAGAATGCCCAGCACCAAGGAACAGACCAAATGAACCATTTAGATGACTGAAAGTCCCTCTGTCCAGCGCTCCCAAATCACTCTGTGGACAAGTCAATTACATCATCTCTCTTTCTATCCCCCCCATACACACACGCACGCAGGCACATACATTCACACACACACAAACACACACACACACACACATACAGAGCATTTCTCAATAACACTCCTTCCCCCTCCATAGGCTGCTAGAAGGATTTTTCTAAACTAAAGATCAGAGCACATAAATCTTCAAACTGCTGGGATCTTGAGGAGGGAGTTCAAACTCATCCTTAATATCAAGCAAGAACACCTGGGTCTAATCTCTGGCCTCCAGTAGCCTATCCACTCTGCCTTGGTCCAACACCCATCACCTGGTATCTGGTCCCCAACCTCACAGCCTCACAGTATACTCTCAATTTTCCTTCCTGAGACCTGTTCCCTCTGTTCTCTTTGACAATCCCAGTTTTGTCAAAACTGTCAAAACTGCCCTCATATATACCAAAACACTTTCCCTTAATACACACACAGACACACACACACACACACACAGAGGTACATCTAAGGCTAAAAAGGAGCCTCTCCTTTGCACTTACACACCATTTCTCTCCAACACACACAAACACACACATACACACACACTCTCACACACATAAACAAATATATGCACACACTCACACATTCTCTCACACACACTCACACACACTTTCTCTCTCACACACACAGACACACACACACACTAAGACTAAGCAGGAACCTCTCCGTTGCACTTACACCCCATTTCTTTCCAAGAACCTAATACACAGTGACACCAGAGACAGTTCCACAGCAGATCTGGTGGACGCAGGACTAAATGAATTCTAAATAAATTTTTCCTTCAGCAAAAATGTTCCATGAATTTTACCTGCTCAAACAAGAAATCGAGGAACCCAAACACCCCCCAGCCTCCCCTGAGGCTCCCGAATCCTGAGGTGAGAAAGCTTGACCGAGCCATTGTTTCTCTATGGCAGCCCAGGCTCCGACACCTCTTGTAATTTCCAAAGGATGTAGAAGCGTGCTCAAGAAACCCTGTGCTTTGTGCCAAATCATAAACCCTCAGCATATTTACAGCAAAACCTCTCAGGGAGCCAAGTGTCTATTGCTGTAGCAATGTGCCACAATGACTATTTATTTCCTGGGGTGAAAAAAGTTTCATGTGACTTTTTAAAAGATATAATAAAATAAACACAGTGGTTTATATAGCCCCTAAGCTATTATTTGGAAGCTAGAACAAAGGTTTTTATGTTTAGCAAATATCTTCATCCAGCTCCTGGAAGCCATCCTAGAAGGATTTTTTTAGTGCTTTCTGCTCAAAACTACTGTAACTAATTCCAAACTTGATCAACATGAAAAAAAATGATAAAGTAATGAGATCCCCAGGCAACGTAAGTTCAGGAAGTGTTCAATTTGACTTATTAAAATTAATTCTCCCACTGTTCCTTCATGCAATTCATTTCTCTGCATTTCAGGTCTCCGCACAAGGAGTAACATAGCGGGACAGAGCTGGGAAGAGTGGGAGAGGTTCTCAGAACATCCATCTCTCACATGAACACACACTGACATGTGACAGCTCAGAATGAGCCCCAGGAACTTGTTAAGAACAGGCTTTCCACCTGAGCAAACTGGAAATTCCCAACTGTGGGTATCCTTCCATTGCCATGCAAACTAAGGCTTTCTTTTTTTGGGAGGGTGACAATTGAGGATGCTCAGGGGTTACTCCTGACTCAGCACTCAGGAATCACTCCTGGCAGTGCTTGGGGTACCATATGGGATGTTGGGAATCAAACCCAGGTCTGCCGTGTGCAAAGCAAATGCCCTACCTGCTGTACTATCGCTCCAGCCCAAAATATGGCTTTCTTTTACCTGATTATCACCAGCAGGTTCATCACACCCATGAGTTTCCTATGAATGTGATTTAGTGAGAAAAAATTCAAATAATACCAACCTTGATCAATTTAGCTGCTTCTGAAGAAGTTCAACATGGCCAGTGCAAACAAGGTTTGAAAGGAACTGTAACTGTGAGTTACATAAAATCAGAAACAAAAGGTTAAAAAAAATACGGTGCATCTAAAGGGAAGAAGTTGTCCAGTTCGCTTATTTGAAGTCACAGATCAGTAATATACCAGACTAAAAAAAATTTGATTCAGAAAATAGTAGATGCAAAGAGATCGACACATATAACAATGAATTTAACGTGGCAGAGGAGTTATTCTACAAAGTATAGCCAAGAGACCTTAAAACTCCTCAGATTCTTCAAAGAGTCCACAAGGTCAAGACTCTTTGTATAAACTAAGAAGCTATTTTCCTGTTTTCCTCTGATTCTCTCACAAGAATAAAATGGAGTTTTCCAGAAGGTGTAAGAAAATGAGACTAGGGGCCAAAGCCATGTGCCTCACCAACTTGGTTCAATCACCGGCATCCCATATGATGCCCCAGCACCGCCAGAGGTAATGCCTGAGCACAGAGCCAGGAGCAGCCCCTGAGCATCGACGGGTGTGACCCAAAAAGCAAAAAACAAAAACTAAACAACAACAAAAAAGAAATGTGACTATAAGACCAAATGTAGAACCAGGTTTAAGGATCCCCACTTCCTTACAAACCACGCAAAAATTATATTCACGAAATATTGTATCATCATTTTTTGTTTGGGGGTAATATTTTTTTTGTTTTAGAACTATACCCAGCTGTGCTCATTTCTTACTTCTAGCTCTGCACTCACTAATCATATCTGGTTTAGGGTCCATATGTGGTGCCAGGAATCAAACCCAGGTCAACAACACGCATGGCAAGTACCTTTTCACTGTACTATCTCTCTGACCCTTCAGTTATCAGTTTTTATTTTTAAAAGTCATTTTTCATAACAGTGGGAGATTTTTTCAACATTTAAGATTACTAATATTATTGATCAATTCTCCTTATGCAATTTTCAATTTCTCTGTTTAAATATCTAATATAAATATTAGCTGACAGAAACTACATTAACAAAATCATTTCGGGGTTTGGGGGGAATGCTCAATTTTTAAGCATGTAATGATCTTGAGATCAAAACATTTGTTATATTAAAGTATTAAAATCTCAATTTCTTTTTCCCCCCAATGATTTTTTACTGTGGAAGATACACAGGACATGAAATTCATCATCTTAATCATTGTAAGTGGTATTAAATACATTCATGAAGTCATGCATCCATCACCACCAGCCTTCTGCAGAACTCAACTTGTAAAACAGAAACTCTATCCAGTTCTGTCCAATCAAGTAAGCTGCCTGATATAATAACAGTTTCTTTAAAGCGATCTCTGGGTTTGACTATGAAGAGCAGGACCTTATTCCTAAGAGATCAACTTCCATCTCCTCCCTTCTGCATCAGAAAGTCAACAAGTTCTCATACTCAAAACTAACTTCCAGACCTCACAACCAAAATCTGCATTTGTAGGACAATGCAACTCACCCAAATGTCTAAGAAAATTATGAAAAAGGAATTATTTCTAAGTTATTGATACTAAATTACAATTGAAGGGTTGCCCAATAACACCTGTTTACCTGATTTCACTGTTGATGTGAATGGTACGAATTATTAGCCAAAAATGAAAAAAATAAATCAACAAGCACCCTATACCCATTGCTTCAACACTGCAGAGAAAGAGCCACTAGATGAGAGGGAAAAGGGCGCTACAGCTTCCACACTTTGGGGGGTGTGGTGGGGATAGGGGTAGGCACACTCATTTTTGTTCAGGCTTACACCTGGCACTGAGCTCAAAGATCACTCCTGGCAGGGTTCAGGGGGTCATATGTGGTGCCAAGGATTACATGTACATCAGACCCATGCAGAGCAAAAATGCCCTACCTTCTGTAGTCTCTCCAGCCCCAGCATGCACATTTTAAGTCTGCAGGGTACCAGCAGAAAGAAATTCAGTGCTCATCCCCCAAAACAATGCATGGCTCTGATTTTTTGATTTCTAATTTGAGGCCCAGGGAAACTGCTAGAAGGTAAAGTTCTCAAGCAACTCATGGACTTCTAGGAGATTCCAACTGGTGTATCTCTAGAGCCCTCACTAGATGATTTGTAATTTTAAGGTGAAAGGAGAATTTAAGGCTATAAAAATACCTTGCTAAGCAAACATACTTAAGCAAGAATAATGACAGTGAGAAAGAAGACAGAGTAGGATGAGCAGATGCTTCTCCATAAAGGCACGTTTTGGCTTTACTTTTATCCCCAAAGAAACAGCTTTATGAAGGAGACTCAACCCTAAAATGGCCTTAGATCTAAGTTTTGGGCATGCGATGTCCAGTCCCCAAAGGGGACGTTTGATTCAGGGGGCCTCATAAGAGCACGGTCCTTAAGAAAACTAAATCTTAAGGACCCACAAGAAAAATATTGCTCAACAAGTATGATGTATTGATCTTAGAGACAAGAAAGCTGAAATACTCTTGTCTGGACTCAGACATCCCCATTCTCAATCCAAATCAGCAAACCACAGTCCTGAACCACAAAGTTTATCCCTCTCTTTGGTCAACTAAATTCTTTACCTTAAATGCTTTTCGGTTCATCTTAGCATGCCTTTTAGGTTCATCTTAAGCATGTCTATCAGGACTTAGGAAGGTCAAACTCATTACAGAACAATGACATATAAGCGTGTCCCCCAACTCAGTCTGCTGGCATTCTTTTGCTACACACTCATTTGACAGGGCAGAAGTCAGCATTCTTGGCAGAAGTCTTGAAGAGGCAGCAGTCTTGAAGAGAAGTCTTGAAGATGAGGCCCAGCTGATCAATGAAGTAACTTTTAACTTTATGGTCTGATTTGCATTCTTATTCCCGATGGCTATGAACAGGCCACAGGGTACTCTGCCACTTCAAAGTCCCATTGGGCTTTCTGTGATGCTCACTTACAGCCTTTGGGCCAATATATTCTGACCAACATGAGTTCCCAATGACACCAGACAAAGTTTTACAAAACATTCATGGGTTCAGAGGCAGTCTCCTCAGAGAGGAAGATCAGAGAATGGTCCCACTGAGCCACAGATGGCTTAGAGCAAGCCTGGTGCTCTGCATCAGCCCCGTTCCTCGTGTCAGAATGGCTGGGCTTCTCTTTGTCACCAGACTTAATCACAGTGTCTCTGTTTATGATCACGCAAAAGCAGCTTATTGGTGATGATCATTGATCAAATGCTCCAAAACTTTTTATTTTGACTTCTCGTTTTCACAAATTTTCACTAATCATTTTCACAAATTTTCTCACCTCAAACAGTTTTCCTAATCCAATTTATTAAAATGGTTCAAATAAACAAACAAAAGTGATACTAAGAATATTTACAGAAAGATGTCTTTTTTTTCAATGAAGGAGGGGGTCCTAGGGGTGGGGGGACCAGAAGACAGGGAAGGACAAGCAACAGGCTCAAATTTGCCCAGCATCCAGTATTAGGACTCAATTTTTAATATTCTAGAAGTACTTGTACAGAGATGTGTGTGTGTGTGTGTGTGTACGCGCTGACTTATTAAGGCTCCAGACTCAGCCTCCTGACTTCATCCAAGCACTTTCTTCCAGGGACACACAAACATTTCCTCAACCCATTCTGTCTGTGTCTTTCCATAACCAGATGTATATGTGTTGTCTTCACTTTCCTTGACTCCCATTCTTTTTGACCCTAGTCTGACTGTTCTGACTTCAATTTTCTCCTCTGCAGCACACTTCATAAATAGGCCCCCAACTGTGATGCTTGAACATCTCTTACCTTGTCTCAAATTGAGTCTTCAAAGCTTTCACAGTGTCTTCTCTGACTGCCAGAGAGATAGTATAGGGGAAGGCACTTGCCTTCCAAAGTGTATACCCCTAGTTTGGTCCCTGACAATGCAGATGGCCCTCTAAGCAAAGCAAGGAGTGATCCCTGAGCACAGAGCCAGGAGTAAGCCCTGCAGAGCTGGTGTGGCCCAGACACCTCTCTAACCCACCCTGCCCCAAATAAACTAGTGCCTTCTCTCCCATGACATTCATTTATCTGTGTCTGCCACCCCCTCATTCTCATCAATGCTTCGTTGATCACTGTGTACCCAAGACCCAACATAGTACATAACACTGAATTACAACTAAGTACTTAAATACTTGTTGAATGAATGCTTGAACATACTTGTCTATGTATAGAAGATGAATATATATGTATTGGTTCCATAAGTTAATCATTTCATAAACACTGATAAGTATCTACCAGTTGTGAATTGAGCTCATTGGACTCTAAGGATGACTAGCAGGACACTTCATGCTCGGGGATTTTAGCAAGCACATTAAAACTAAGTGCTATCAACCTTAAGTGCTTATCTGTAACATTACTGGTTTAAAGCACATCTTGGACTTTTACTAAACAGTTACACAATTTAAAACAAAGTTAGAGGGTCTCACTTCAAGCAATCACATTGCAAGATTCTGCAGGATTTCAGAGATAATGAGACCCTTTGTCCACAAGGGAAAATTATGCAACCTAGTCTAATAACTAATTAGAGTTTAAAAGGAGGTGCATATGTGTGTGTGTTTGTGTGTGTATGTGTGTTTGTGTGTGTGCTCCAAGCTCTCAAAGGTGACCCAGAGTTATGTTTTTCAACCTTTTCTGATGACCATGTCTCCTTCCCATCTTGTTTTCTTCCTGTGCCCTTTTCCATTTTACAGGTTGACCTCTAATTTCACATTATGACCCACCCATTTACTTGCTCTTCTCCTCTGGTTCTTTTTGAATATCCTAGAGACCCAGAGTGGGACATATGGCACCAGGCTGAAAAACACTGATCTAGAAATGATAGAAACGATAAAGGAAACTGGGGGTGGAAATCCTTCTAAGTCATTATGCATAATTATGTATTATACATAATTATACATTATACATAATTGCACATTATACATAATAACTTAGAAGGAGATTTATATGTGTATGTGTGCACATGTGAGCGCACACACACACGCACACGCACGCTCTCATTTGTTTGGGGGCCATACCTGGCAGTGCTCAGAGCTCACTCCTGGATAATCCCTGGGGATATGCAGTGCCAGGGTCAGCTGCAAGGCAAGTGCCTGACCCCCTGTACCAGCTCTCAGGCCCCATCGTCTTCTATATTCGGTTGCACATTCAGTTGTTATTGTAGTCATCATCATAGGGAATTGTCTCTATGTTTTAATTACCAAGTCCCTGGAAGCACGAATTAATCAACAGCAAAAAAAAAAAAAATGCTTTCTCCTCCTCCCCACCCCTGCTATGCACACTAATACAAGGACTAGTAACCAAAAGCAACTTCAGGATGAAATTAAATTCAGTCACTTCCAAGGATGCTCTGCAATTCTTTTTCCTCTTTGTGAGGTAAAAATATGAGAGACTTGGGGGTTGGCTGGAGCTATAGTATAGAGGGTATGGTATTTGCTTTTGCATTTGCCATGCACACGACTGACCTGAATTTGATCCCTGATACCCCGTATGGTCTCTGAGTCACCCTAAGAGCATAGCCGGGTGAGAAAAAAAGAAGGAAAGAAAGAAAGAAGGAAGGAAGGAAGGAAGGAAGGAAGGAAGGAAGGAAGGAAGGAAGGAAGGTCAGAAAGAAAAAAAGAAAGAAAGAAAGAAAGAAAGAAAGAAAGAAAGAAAGAAAGAAAGGAAGGAAGGAAGGAAGGAAG
>JAOXYA010487792.1:0-15635 GCA_028565675.1 Sorex palustris | reverse complement strand
CCCAACTAGATTTTGAGTCACTGGCCACGAACGCCCTCTATGGCTCCTGATCAAGTTGCTTAACAGCCATCATCCCAAATACTCAGAAACAAATCTCAAAATCCTGTCTCTCATTGCTGGGATTTTCCTCTTTAATCTAATGAACAGGAATCGAAGTCTGTCCTTCTGTACTCTTTAAACTTAGAGACAAGCAGAAGCCCTTTGGAAAACTGATAAGGGGAAGTTGCCACAACTTCCGCAAACTTGTTAATGTTCTTGATATTTCCTTCCCTGCTTTCTCAGCAAGCTCTAGACATATTTGATACAGGTTTGGTAAAATGGGAAGTGCAGCGAACATACAGGTTTGTGCTTCCTTCAAATCATATTTTCCAGGCTCATGAAAAATTATTTGAAGACGCGATTTTAGTGACCATTCCTGTGACATTTAAGCAACTCATTGGAATTTTAGGGTAAGCCTTCTTACTGTTTTTCTGACTAGCACTTGCTGAATGTTAGTTCTATATCTGAGTCTATGCCGAGCGCTTTATTGGCATCCTCTCAGCTGATCCCATCGCCTTTCCAGTGATGGAAAGTTGGCCAGTTGGCCAGTTCTATGATTTCCTTGTCCTAGAAAAGGAAACTGGGGCTAAGAAAAGTGCTCAAGACCACACCATCCATCAGTGGCAGATGTGGAGCCACTGACTGACCCCAGAGCCAGGCTTTTTTTTTTCTTTTTGTGTCACACCTAGTGATGCTCAGGGGTTGCTCCTGTCTCTGCACTCAGGAATTACTCCTGGCAGTATTTTGGGGGACCATATGGGATGCTGGAAATCAAACCTGGGTCAGCTGTGTGCAAGGAAAACCCCTTCCTTCTGTACTATCACTCCGGCCCTCAGAGCCAAGCTTTTAAGCACAGACCGAGAACATCTCCTTGGACCCAAATCCTCAAGGTGCCACTGAGAATCACATGTGTAAATTTTATTATCCCATGACTAATAGCAACCATCAGTTTGAGGAATGCATGCCTGTGACAGGACGAAGTTGATATTTTTCTTTCCCTCCCTCCTCTGATTTCTCAGAGTGACCTTCTGTGTGGTGCATGTTCCAGGCTAAACCAGTATAGCAAAGAGTAGTGACCATGTGCATCTCACCATTCTAGCTGGTGCCTGGCCCCAGAGCTCAAGCCGGCTGGGCCTTCATGAATGTTGATGGAAGAAATAAAAGAATTAAGTTTAGTTATTTTATAATGAAAATGGGAATTCTCTGACATTGTTTTCACTTAATAAATCATCAGTTTTTCAGGGTAAACCATATAAATATAAGTATTTTATAAGTAAACATATAAAAATAAGTATTTTTCAAATAATGCTCGTAGGGGCTAGAGAGGGTACAATGTGTAGGACACTTGTTTCACATGTGACTGAATTGGGTTCGATCTCTAGCACCCCTGAGCCCCTCCAGGAATGATCCCTGAGTACAGTCAGGAGTAAGTCCTGAGTACTGCAGGTTTGACCTCAAGTCCCCCAGTAGATAAATAACTCTCACATACAATAGTAGGAACACTTCATAATTGATTTTCACTTCTTATAAATGGACATGTGTATTTTAGATTTGTCGGTAGGGGGGTTGTTGTTGGCCCCGTATTAACTATCCAAGAGTAGTTTTATATGCCGATGTTTTTATTTCTTGGAGTCATTTCATAATTAGAATGATGGGTTCAAAGGGGATGTGTACTTTACATGAAATTTTCAGGAATTTTCCTAAATATGGTGGGCCAGCTTCCAGTTCAAGCATCTCCCAGGTCTGTGCCCGCATGCCCCACATTCAGCATCTGATCACATGTTACACTTGCTCTGACTCTGGTGACTGTAAAACATCTTACTGTTTTGTGTTGCCTTTTCTTTTTTTCTCATGAGGCTGCAGACCTTTTCAAAATGTCTTTTTTTTTTTTTTAACACCCGGCTAACTCAGTCGGTGGAGCATGAAGTGCTTTAAAATATCTTTCTTTTTCTGTGAATTGCAGGAAACTTGCTCTGAGTAAAATTGCTGGAGGAAAGTATGAGAATATTTCGAGGGTTAGCAAAAGGACCTTCCAGAAGCAACAATGACTCCTCCACATGCAGCAGGAAGAAGCCTCCTGTTCCACCAATTAAGGTACCAATTTGATTCATTTTCAACAGAATGAACAGGGATTTGCCTGCAGGAAACCCCTGTCGGCTGCCCAGTGCAATTCTTACCTGCCCTTCCTTCCTAAAGCAAGACTGACCCTCCAAAGTTTAGGCAGTTCCAGGTAAGGTGCTCCATCCCTGCAGAGAACCCTGTGTGAGGGTGGAAGGGCAGTAAGAGATGTGGCGGGACTTGTTTGTTTCTGTGTCTTCGGATTTTTGTAATTTCTTTTTTTTTCTCCCCTCCCCCCTTTTTATGGAATCACTGTGAGATACAGTTACAAAGTTTTCATGTTTGAGTTTCAGTCATATAATGATCGGACATCCATTCCTCCAACAGTGTACATTTTCCACTACCAATGTCCCCGGTATCCCCTCCCCCTCCCACCACTCCTCCCCTTTCCTCTATGGCAGACAATTTCCCTCTTATTATTCTCTTTCTACTTTTTGGGCAATACAGATACTGAAAGGCCATCATGTTTGACTCTTTATCTATTCTCACACACATCTCCCATCCCAAGTGATCCCTCCAACCATCATTGACTTAGTGATCCCTTCTCTATTCTAGCTGCCTTCTCTCCCAGCTTATGAGGCAAAACAGCACTGTGGTGGGAGTTTACAGGCAGTTTACAGAGCTGAGTGGATAGGCAGGATTCATGAGCAGGTCCAGAGGTTGAGGGAGAGTTTTTTTCTGGTGTTTATTGGGGACCAAAGCCAGGGCACTATGGGGGTACGGGGTGGGAGGGACAGATGCTGTGCTTTGGAATGAGCCCCATTCCTCCTGACACATTCTCGGAAGAATTGACCACAAATGACCACAATAACTGAGACAGAGCTCCACTGAGATGGATATACTGTTTGTACTGTACAACATGTTGTCAAGGGAATGGCCTGCCACCTCCTGGAATGAGTTGGGGGTCCTGTATGAGCCTCTGTGATCTCCCAAGAAGCCCACCACTACAGCAGGAAGTTTTATACCGTAATGGGAGAAGACATTTAAACAATTTTTATTCTAGTTCATCTTTCTTGGAAGATAGTTCTAAAACGTCTTGATTCTAAACTGGAGCCAACAGTAACCAGGAGACTATTCACCGACAATAGTGTTGTGTGAATGTTCATTCACTGAGACAAGGAATGTGAAAGAAATTTATTTCATGGATGGTCCAGGTTCTCTCAGATGCTGTGGCAAAGGTAGAACCCCAAATCTCCTTTTATTACTATCCTATAGTTCATGCTCTAAAGGGCTCAATACAGTGACATCATCAAAAGAAGTCACAGAAAGAACATCGAGGCAGGCAAAGCATGTATTGTTTCCTCCTGACCACAGGCCAATAAAGTTTGGCCTATGGAAAGGGATACAAAACCAAAACCAAAACCTTTCTTGGACTATAAGTATTTGGGTTTGCATCCCAAAGGCAAGGCTGGCCCAGGACCTGGAAGCTACATCCCAAAGACAAACTGGGCAAGCATTTGAAATCTACAAGACTAGGCTGGGCCAGATCCCGGAATCTACATGTCAAAGATCAGGCTGGGCTTGTGTGAGAAAAGGAAAAGCTGACTCTTTCAATATACTGAAATTTATGAAATTATTTACTGAAGGCAGTTTAAAGGAAAAAGATGTTCAGCCTCATCCAGACCAATCAGGACACATGAGAAATCTCGCCCATTTTCATGGGTCCCTATGTTCCTGCCTGTTGTACGGTACAGTCTACATGGACTCACCCTGATGGCTCAGTCCAGCCCCAACACAATAGTTTGTACTTTGTGTTGAATGCCCATCCAAGTTGGCTCCAGAGAGTTGTTGGCTCAGCCATTGTGTGGAAGCCCTGCCCACCTTTTGGCCCTTTAGCACAAGGACCCAGAGGAGGCAGAGAGGCCTGCTGGTCATTTGCACTCTGGCTCTAGTACAGTCTCTTGTCTCTTGTGGGGAGTCTGCTCGATTTCTGCACCCAGAGATAGGCTCCCCTCTGCTCTCCCCAGCTCTCCCTATATAGAGCTTCATTTAGCCTCATCCCCTCTCAGGGCAGGGGATGGGCAGTGTGTGCAAGCACTATCATTGCCCGAAGGAAGAGATACAACAAATGAACCCTGGTGACGTTTGGAATTGCTCGTCCCTGAGCATGAGCCTCGTGACTAGCACCCTGTTGACTGCTCTCTTAAAGGGGAAACTTCCTGTTCTCCACTGCAGTACCACTGAGAACCCTTTCCACTCCCCCACCCAGCCACCCAGCCAACAAAGACCTTCCACTCCCTTAGAGAGAGGTGCCCTTGACTCTCCCTGGTCTCTTCCTCTGTCTTAACTTCCTGTTCCCAGGAGGGCCTTGATTTCATTTAAGAAAATAGATGTGATGTTCTTTCCACTCGAGGGGAGCTTGTCCTCTTCACATGGGTGTTGTGTGATATCGCCTATCCCAAACCCCCAGATTCCATCTTCACCTTCCAGTTCCTTAAAAATCCCACAGTTCAGCCTCAGGACAGTCCTGGACCAACTGTGTGGAGACAGAGATTGTCCTCAGCCAGAATATCTTGCATTAGGCACTACAGTGGGAACGCAGCTTTTCACACATCATGTGAAGCCTGTTGACTTAACCCGGCAAGTGGTGGCAGTGACAGCCACGTTTGACAATTGAGAACCAGTGGGTTCCAAGAGGTCAATAAGAGCCCTCATTAGATGCACACTCCACCTTCTGACATTCAAAGCCTCTGCACTTTTTGTTTCGCTAAGGACCCCCAGATGTAATCCACAGCTCTCCGGGACTCTGGGACAGATGGCCTCTGAGTCTTTCTGTTGTGGGTTCTTCGTGAACACCCCCACATCCTCTTCCTCTCACTCATCTTCCTTGTTGACCTTCATTTCCTAAATTTAGAAACACGGTGGGGTTTTCCTGTCCATTTCCAGGGCCTTCTCATCCCAGAGTGGCTGGCAGTATGAAGTGGTGAGTCCTCAGTCTGCTCCTGAGAGCACTTTGCTTCCAAGGAAGCCAGTGGCATTCTGTGATCCCAGTTAAAATTTTTTATAAAATATAAGAGTTCAAGAGTTGTTTCCAAGCAAATATTGAAACAGTGAGCAAAAGTTACAGGTCCCTGGAGGAGAAGAGTTGCCTAACTGGGTGGCCAGCATCCAAGGTTCACCCCACCACCACCACCACAACCCCCCCCATTCATCCTTTCCCATGACTGTTTCTTTTATAAAAGTTTTTCAGAGGAATTTGTAATTTGCTTCTGTGGTGTCAAAGCATCTATCACTGAACACACTCTGCTAGCAGAATTTTCTGAAACAAATTATTAGGGGAAGCAGAGAGTTGTAGGGCTTGTATCCAAGTCCTGGGAATGAGCTTACTAATGGTGGCTCTTGAAAACAAGAGAATAATAGAAGCTTTAAACATCCATCAGAGGTGCTTGTGTGTTTGTTTGTGCAGTCAACTCAAGAACTACTTGTACAAGCAAAGTGAAGGCTGGAACGGAAAAGTATTTGTCTGAATAACTCAAGTTACAAAACCTACCATAGGGTTGAAGAAAGAACTCAGCATGCGGACCACATGTGGGAGGATCTCCAAGGTCCCTAAAGCACTGCCAGAATTGACCCTTAGCCACAGAGGTGGGAGTACCTCTGAACACCACCGGGTGTGGCCCCCAAACAGTACATTTTTAAAATTTTTGATGAGAGCAAAACCTACTGTGAACTTAGAAAAGGAGCAGACTCATCCTCCTTCATGACTGTTAAAAAAGTGTCTAAAATCTCTGTAGTTTGTAAAGGGTTATGAAAAATTCTTACTAAATGGAAAAATAGTTCATTCTCTTGGATGGGACAAAACTAAATAAAGGATTAGCGTAGACATTTCTCAAAACAGGGCATGCAAATTATATCAAAAGGTGCTCTGACATCACCAGCCACCAGAGATATGCAAACCAGAGCCTCAAAGAGCTGTCAGCTCAGGAGCCTGTTAGAATGGCTGTTATCACAAGGGCGAAAGATAGGTGTGGGTCAGGAATGGGAAGCTTTGTGCTCTGTTGGGACTGTTAAGTTGGAACCTTCAAGGAAAAGAGTATGAAATTTGTTCAGAATCTTAAAACCAGGACTACCCTACTGGCCAGCAATCCCACCTCTAGCTATGTGCCTGCAGGAAATAAAATTGCTCAAGAGATGTTTGTACTTCCTGTATGTAACTCAATGTAACTCAAAGTTACTCCACAGTAACACATTCTCTCTCTCTCTCTCTCTCTCTCTCTCTCTCTCTCTCTCTCTCTCTCTCTGTGTGTGATCTGGTAATATCAGATAGAAAATTCCAGAAGTAAATCTTAATTTTTATCCTGAGTGGTGAGATGAAACATCCCCTCTTTCCACTCTATCACTGGGAATATGAATCATTCCTTTGTCCAGTGCGTCCACGCTGCCTGAGTTACAAGGTGGCCTTCTTGGTTACCCGGCAGATTGTTGCTGTCATGGTGTGACAAGTAGCTGCTATTTAATCATGGCTTCGAAGCACCAGAACAGTGGGTTCTGGTCTCCTACCGTGTCACAGTGCCTTTGGCATCTGTCTCCCTGGGCCCTTTATTATAATCTCTCTCAGCAAGACCCAAAAGCATGTGTACAGGGCAGCCCTGCCGCAAGAGAGAAAGAAGCCTCACTCACATCATCATAATGACAACATTCTGGTTGTGGTTCTGTTCATGCAGTTATTCCATCACTGGGCCTAATCTATGAATGGAACCTACAAATATGGAGTATAGGGGAAAACATAAAGGGTTTGGTATGACTTTAAATTTCAGGCACTTTAATAACTTTAAATTTCAGGCTTTAAATGACTTTAAATTTAAACAACTTTAAATTCCAGGCACTGTGAGTATGTTGGGATATATCATCTGGGATTGCAGATGTTAAGTTCCACACATCCACACAACCCGTGAGGTGATGGGTATAGTAATTTGCTTTGTTGTGACAGTAATTGTCTGATGCCTAACAGTGAATGTCAGAGCATCAGCTGTACCTTAAGTACAAATAATTTTTTTCAGTTCTACTTTAACAATGGAAAAAGCATATAGAAAAAATAGGTTATCCATGCATAGCTAGGGTCAGTGAGTGTCAAAAAGAGGACCAGAGAGAAGAAAGAGAGTTCCATCTCTTTCTGTCCACTCTGATGACATGACAGTATCAAACACTGTCCTGTTCCGGTGGAAAAGAAAACAAAGAAAGTGTTTAAAGCACATTCATTTGCTCATGGGGGCCTAATCAGTGATAAAGGTGGCATCACTGAACAGGGGGACTGACAAATCCAGTTGGTGACTGGTGATGGTAAAGAAAAATTGGGGTGGGTGAGGTGTGCTAGGGAAGGAGAAAGTAGCCGCAGGGCTGGCCCATCTTGGTGCTGGAGACAGGGCTTGTGACAGAGGGTGAGAGAAGCTTCTGAGGAGCATTGTCAGGCGGTCCTTGGGGTGAGGTGAGGGCTGGGAACCAGGGGAGGTGACATCCCTGCTGCTCAGGAAGGTGGATGGAGGAAGGGAGTGAGGGTATAACCACTTCAGGGCTGGACACTAGGGAAAGAGCAGAGGCCCAGTTGTCCCTTCCTCTGTCTCGAAGATCTGTGTCCTCCCGCAGATCCCCAGGCTGCCTCGCTGTCTCTTCTCAGTAGGGGCCCTAGGAACCATAGGTTCACTGAACTAACACCACAGAGCATTTCTACTGTCCATTTCGTCTGTCCTTGAGTTGACCAAACTTCTCAGATGTTCTGGTGCACCCTTCAAGGCCTGAAATCACACCGACAGACTGGGGGCATTCCAGGGGAGGAAGTGGTCTGGGGCACCTGGGCAGCAGCAGGGCGTCACATAACAGAAACCGGGCTCTTGGTCCCCTGGCTCAGGTGAAGGCTCCGTACTTCCTGACACAGAAGCCACAGGGCCACATCGCATGCTGACCAATGTCAGTGTTTGTTACACTGAAGTGTTGAGTGAAATTCCTTTGAAAATAAGTTGAGTGAAAGTAAGCGCTCTCTCTCTCTCTCTCTCTCTCTCTCTCTCTCTCTCTCTCTCTCTCTCTCTCTCTCTCTTTTCTTGTATTATTGGTAAAGAATTGTTTTCTTCACTTAAATGGCCAGCTTCCCCTCCTCCCACCTTATTTTTAAATGGACTCATTTCTGTTACTTTATCAGTTTGCTACCAGAGGTCAAAGCTAAGTCTCCCCAAAGTGACTGCTCCTAAAATACAAAGTGCGATGTCCCCAGACTCTCTGACCTCTTCTGTATGCTGTGTGATGTAATTTAAAGCATATGGGTTTGGAATTCCAAAGGCTGGTGGTCCCCCCTACTTCTGGCTCTCTCCTGTGGGGGGTCTGAGGTAAACCATGTAACTGCTCTGTGACTTGGCTTGCTAATCTGTGGAATGGACATATCTAACTACTGGTGTCACTGCGAAAATCAAAATGACATGAAATATATAAAAGTATTTAGTGGATCTGAAGAGACAGTACAAGGTAAGGCAGTTACCTTGCCTGTGGCTAACTGTGATCGATCCCTGGTGCCTCATAAGTTTTCCTGAGCTGGTGCTTAGGATCACCAGCAGGAGTTATCCCTGAGCACAGAATCAAGAGTAAGCCCAGAGTACCACCATGTGTTTCCCCCAAACAAACAAACAAACAAACAAAAAGAAAGTGCTTGGTGTATGGCATATGTTAAGTGCTCCCAAGAGCATTGCTGGGTTTATCTGCTTATTCTGTGTCATGTTACACAAGGAACAGTGTGAAAGTTAAATCATGTTTCACTAAATGCCAGTAAGGGGCCAGTGGGCTTCTCTCTAAAAGAGCACACATTTGCAATACCAGCACGTGCTTTGTTTGTGCTTTTGATTCCTTGGCTTGGTTTGTGTTTTTTAAGTAGGGAGTGGAGCATGCATGGCACATTCTGCTCCCAAGTGAGGTACCCAGGCCCCTCCTCACCCCGAATGCAGAAGATGGCAGTTGTGTGGCATTGGGGTTCATATTCTGTAAACTGGTCTTGTCTGTCAGGTAATGGTAAGAGAGAATCCCTCTGCTCCTGGGCAGTAGTTTCCCACTCAGCTACTATTGAGAGCTCAGCACCCACCCCACAGCCCAGAGTCTGCCTTAAAAAGGACAGACTGCACTGACCTTGGAAAGCATGTCTGAGCCACCAAATACATTTATTCCAGAAAAAAAATGTATCAAGAGAAGGGAATTGTTCCTCTTCTATTTCTTCAGATAGAGAAAGGTCAGCCTATCACTGCTTGGCCCTAAAAATAAACTTTGTGTTCACTTGACCATCTAAAGTCACTTTAAAGTGCTTTTCCCTGCTGTGGCATAGAAAAATCATCCATGGCTGATGAGCCAACCTCAGAACATTTCTTAATTTATCATAAACCTGCTGGTATAGACTGTCCTGCTGTGTCGACCTGCAGAGATCCTACGTGTGCAGAAAAATACCTTGAACCTCACCCAGACTTCTGGATGGGTCTGCCAGGCCCCTGACATGAGTTTTAACTAACCACACTTAATCTAAGGTGGGCAGTTTGTGAGCTGAGAGCTTTCTTAAGCCCCTACTCTAAATGGTGGGACGTTGACCTCTATATTTAATAGCTTTGCTTTGTTTCTAGAACTCACTTTGCTCTCTTACATGTCTGGTTCTTGGTACATCTCTCACCTCCTTTTCCAAAATGTTTCCTGCCTTGTCTCTTCACCACCTTCTCACCTAGAAAACTCAACATGTACTTTCATTCTTGGTTTAGTCTTAACTTAGATGCTACAATCTTTAGGTAGCCTTCCCCCTAATGAGGTTTAGGTGATCTTCTCTGGGTTCCAGAATACTTTGACATCCATAGAACCCTCTCCATGCATGAACATGGGTCTACTTATTCCTCTAGCCATGAGTCTGGGCAAACAGGACCTTTCCCTTGTCCCCCAGGTCATTCTCGGTCCTCGTTCAGTGCCCAGCTTACCCAAGTACTCAACAGAGGCCAGTGTATCTTCGAATCTAAATGAAGATATGCTCATTTATTTCAAGTCTCTTCCAACCCAAGAGGCAGACCCTTGGAAATCAATTCATAGATGAGAATATTGAAATGACCAAGGGGAAAAAGAAGTAAAACTAGAGTAAGAGTTCTATTCTACAGCATTTTTTTCATAGCTTTAGATATGATTGAACATTCTCAGGCCCCAGGACTTTGTGTGCTAAGAAGGGATTAAACATTTAAAGATGTGCCTTAAACATTTGAATATCTGAATCCTCTTTTTTGCTTACCTTTCAGAAATGGGACTTGACTCCAGGAACATGAACTATGGATAGAAAAAAGCTTCAGGGAAACTTCTAAGGGGGGTGAACAACCTCAGCTCATCTTACATTGCAGCATTTTTATGGTGGTTAGCTGTTAACTTGAAAATTGTGTGATATTTTAGTCTAAGTAAGTAAAAGGTGTTTTTTTTTCTTTTTATTAGCGAGCTATTGTGGTGCCATGAATGAAACCCCAGTCTCATGATACAGGGCATATGTGTTACCATATCTCTGGCTAGGCAGGCAAGAGGCTTAAATCAAGCTCACATGTTGGGCATTTGGACTTACTCCTTACTGGAAAATAATTTGGGACTGGGAGTTTGGACTTTGGAATTAAGCAGTCAAAAGGCTTCTCAGATGAGATATGGTGCCGCCAGCAGGTCAGTCTGTACCTGTGAAGTGAGTGCATCAGCAGCCTGATGGTGCCTTCAGACTTCAAGATACCCCAAAATTGCTGCTGTGCCTTTGGTCAGACCCCCAAAAATTTGAGGCCAAGTTTACCAAGAAAGTAAACGGCCAAAGTTAGGTATGTGGGAGACACACCCACAAACCACCTTCAACTCAGCTATATAATTGGAGGCAAGGCCTGTCTGGTTCCTGATCAAACTGCTTAATGGTCATGATCCCAGAGACTCAGAAACAAATCTTGGAACCCAGCGGCTTTTGGCAGAAATGCATCTGGTCCCTGCAGTAAGTTATCGGTGCAGGGCCACCCTAGGGGGGGAAAGGATGCTGTCCCTCTGCCTGCTCCCTCTTGGTGGCTCGGTGGCTGCCATCCTCCAGAGGCCATTGGAGAGACAAGTTTGGGCCCACAATCATGAGACACACGGGGCCTCATGGGATGGGGGTGGAGCTGGCCCTTTCCTCCCCATCCCGAGACCCCAAGTCGCCGCCCACCCACAAACAGCCTCTCTGGATCCTGATCAAGATGGATTCTGACCAAGAGACTCAGAAACAAATCTCTGAACCCAGCGCCTTTTGGCAGAAATGCTTCCAGTCCCTGCAGCAGGTTATAGGCGGCACCCCAGATGGAAATAGGTTTCGTGCCTTGGCCTGTTCCCCCTGGCGGCTCAGTGACTGCCATCCTTCAGAGGCCATTGGACAGTCAGATTTTGGCCCACAGTAATGAGACACATGGGGCCTCACAGGATGGGGGTGGAGGCGGTCCTTTCCACCCCACCCCAACGAGACCCCAAGTTGCCACCCACAAATGACCTCTCTGGCTTCTAATCAAGCTGCTTAACAGCCATGATCCAAGAGATTCAGAAACAAACCTCTCAACCCAGCAGCTTTTGGCAGAAATGTGTCCGGTCCCTGCGGTAGGTTACCAGTGCCTGGCTACCCCAGGTGGAATAGGTTTCGTGCCTTGACCTGTTCCCCCTGGTGGCTCTGTGGCCACCATCCTCCAGAGGTCATTGGACAGTGAGGTTTGGGCCCACAGTGACGAGACATATGGAGCCTCACGGGATGGGGGTGGAACCAGCCCTTTTTTCCCTACCCCAGGTCAAGCCCCCCAGGTCACTGCCCACAAATGGCCTCTCTGGCTCTTGATCAAGCTGCTTAATGGCTATGACTCCAGAGACTCAGGAACAAATCTTGGAACCCAAGAGGTTTTGGCAGAAATCCCTCCAGATTTAATTGTTAAAATTTAGGAATTCCAAAATTGCATGGCCACTACTGCAGACACGCGACATCATATATTATTCATAATTAGCAATAGAAAACACATTGTCTATGGTTGCCTTTTCAGCAGATCTGAGTGTTGGGGTAAAATCCCAAATAATAATGGTGGATCTGGTGTCGAAATATTGAATGTAATCAAAGTAGAGAGAGTAATGTGGAAATCATCTGCCCCACAGGTAGGGGGAGGGTGTGGGATAGGGGATATACTGGGGTTTTTGGTGGTGGAAAACGGGCACTGGTGAAGGGATGGGTGTTTCATCATTGTATGACTGAGCCTTAAACCCGAAAGCTTTGTAACTGCTCTTACGGTGATTCAATAAATAAATTTATAAAAAGGAAAAAAGTCCAAAGTACAAGTCTTCTCATCTCAGGTATTTTAAATTTCTGTCCTTTGGAGAAATTACAAAGATTGTAATTTGAATCATCCTGTTAAAATGCAAACTTCAAGATGATAAACAGAGGGGAATAAAAGGGTTAAGAAAACAAAAATTGATTGTCGAGGGGGTTAAAATTAAAGCAGTTCTGAAACCTCATGGGAAGGGAGGTGTTCCCAGCTCGTCCTTCACGTCCTACCGAGTTCACGAGTTGCCCCCCATGAGCGGCTCTCTGGCACAGCCATGGCTCCAGAAGCACAAGGACTTAATGCAGAGCCCGGCAGCTTGCCGCAGAAAAGTGAATGGACTATGCATTAATCCACGCCACCATGCCTGCCCGGAAGGGAAAGTGTGTTGGTCCCTTCCGCCTTTTTCCCCTCTGGAAAGAAAGATGGCAGCCGCTTGGGAGCTTTGTGGAAAGCCAGGTATGAGCTGGTCGTGACGGGGCGACTGAAACCTCATGGGAAGGGGGGCATTTCTGGCTCATTCTTCATGCCCCACCGAGGTCATGAGTTGCCCCCCATGAGCAGCTCTCCGTTACAGTCATGGCTCCAGAGCATAGAAACCAATCTTATAATTATCTGACTCTCAGCAGAAATACTTCCAGGGTTAATAAGTAAAATACCAGAAATCCAAAATTGCGCGGCCGCTATTGCGGCCGTGCAACATCATTTAATTCTTGTGACCAGCTCTAGAAAACAAATTATTTCACAATGCCTTTTCAGCATGTCTGATTTGGCGGTGTAAACTCTTAAATAATAATGGTGCATCTCTTGTTGAAACAGTGAATCGAGTCAAAGTAGATAGAGTGTTAACTAGAATTCATCTATCTGCCTCACAGGCATTGGATGGTTAGGAGTGGGGTTTATTGGGGTTCTCCATGGTGAAAAATAAGTATTGGTCAAGGGAAATGTTTTTGATATTTGCATGACTGAAACTTAAACCTGAAAACTTTGTAACTTTTCCCACAGTGATTCAATAAATAAATTTAAAAAAATAAAATTCTCATTAGCTAAAGACTTTCAGGTGTCTTTAGCTCCAGAAGTTAATTACATTCAAAAAAAAAAAAAAGAATTCCATTGTACAGCATGGTACCTCAATAAAAATGGGAAGCGGCAAAAAAAAAAAAAGAAAGAAAAAATGAAAAGGATGAATTTTATGATGAGATTATACAATTTTTTAAAATTTAAGTATAAGGTTTATTTAACATTACTAAATTTCATTTTTCTTTCATGGGGATGGGGGGATTGGGCCATACCTGATGGTCCTCGGTGTTCACTCCTGGCTCTGTGCTCAGAGATCACTTCTGGCAGGCCTCAGTGTGATCATATGTGGTGCTAGGGATTGAACTGGGTAGTCTTTCAACCCCATTGCTAAGTGTTATTTTAAAAATCGTTATACAAATATAAATTGTGATATTTAAAAAAGTTTTTTTTTAATAGCATGAGAAAAAGTAAGGACTTGCTATTTTTAACTGACTTTGGGAGCCCATCTCCATAACCAATATTTTGCTCTTATTCTCTCTTGCCTTCCCTTATTGCTCCAAGATGTGAAGTTGCAATGACACCCAGGTATGAGTTTGGAACTTTAAAGAAGCAGATTGTCTCTAAAAAAATATTAAAATTACTTGAACTCTCTTCTGAGCTTTGAATCTCTGAGGGCACTCTTCTCCTAGAGCGTGTTGGGGCTGAGGGGTAGAGCACTTGGCTGGCTTGTGTGAGGCTCTGGGTTTGCTATCCAGCACTGATGAAGGAAAAATAAACAAACAGACGGTCTTGGGCGTTCCTCTCTTCTATTTTCTTTGGGGGTGGGGGTCACACCTGGTGGTGCTGAGGGCTTAGGGATCAGTTACTCCTAGTAGAACTTGGGGGACTATATGGGGTGTCAGGGATGGAATTTGGGTTGGCCACATGCGAGGCAAGCACCCTAACTTGCTATACTATTATTCCACCCCGATACCGTTTTATCTCAGAAGTACCAGGACCATCATCAGATTTATCCCTGGTGCCTGAAAATATAAATTTAAGTCACTGGCGTGCACAGAAAGGCAGGTAGATTTTGAAGGGCATCAAGACTTAGTGGTACAGGATGGACTTTTTGATTTCACAGTTTGGTATGGGGGCAGGACAAGGTGAATAGCTGAAACCCCAACTGAAAATGTGCTGTCTCCTTGGCCAGGTGTCCAGGAGGATATGAATACATGTTCTCCAGATTTGGCGTCTTGACTCCACCTTTGTCCAAAACTAAGCTTTTAAGTGTACTTCTGTTTTAAGATGGAAACTGGGCTTGTTGGTGATCAGAATGTAGTCTATAAGATGTCAAGACATAAAACCATATACCTGAAGCCTAAAACATGTTTGCAAGAAACTGATGGGAACTCAAAAACAATTGGAATCAGGGAATGGAACACAACGGCAGTGCCAGAGTGTACTCCCGTTTCTGCCCAGTGACACTCCAGATGATGCCCGGGGGAACATAGTGATGGAACATAACTGGATCAGGTTGAAGTACTTACTTGCCTTCCCCACGGTATTATCTTTACAGCGCTGTCCCCTTCTCCCTCCCCCACCCCCGCATTTCTTTCATATATGAAGAGGCATGACGACGGACAGGGACAAAAAACTCATCTCCTGTCCTTGCTTAGCTCATTAAAAAGCCTGGAAAGAATGACAAACGCAGCAGCAGGGATCCTCCCTGGAAACCTTCCCTCTTTAAAGGGACCCCTCGGAGGAATGTGTGATTCCAGATCAGGAGCAGGAAGCTTTCCACCGAGCCTGGAATACCGCATCAGAAAGGAAGGAAACTCCGATGAGCAGATGTGCTTAAAGAACTGAGGTGCCGACTTAGAAGAGTTCTCAGTGTCTAAAGATGAGAAAGAATAACTGAAATGATCTGGAACATAGGACCATTTAGCCAAAGGTTCCCAAAAGTACTTTAAACAAAAAATAATTTGTATGGGTTGCCTGGAAACCAATTTGAGGATTGCTAAATAAAGGGAAAGAATAAAAACTCACTTGAATCCAGTCATCCTCAAAAATCTGCCTGTAGAAAACACAGGAGTTAGAAAAATTAGGCAAAATCCAGAATGCCAGAAATCCTAAAAGTGATGCAGAGGCTTTAACAAATATATGACACAAGGTGGGGGTGGGGAGGGGGACTAA
>JAOXYA010487791.1:0-29732 GCA_028565675.1 Sorex palustris | reverse complement strand
GGGGGGGAATCCTCCCCTTGGAGCTTCCCAGCAGAAGTGCCGGGACCCCCACAGGCACCCAGCCTGGGGGGCCACAGGGATGACCAAGATATCGGGGTCCTGGAGACTCTCTCTCCCGCCACCTGCCCAGGCAGAACCTCACTCCCTCCACACTGTCCCCCCTAATAATTTCCCAGGAGCCCCGTGGGGACCCTCCCCAGAGCCCCTGAGCCCCTCAGGACGCCCCTCCTTGCTCCCATGAGAGGGACTCAGGGGTCAGCCCCGTACACAGACCCTTGCAGGGTGGATTCACAACCCCAGAACCGAGGCAGGACCTTAGAGGCCCCCCAGACTCCCTGCCTCCACTGCCCTCTGCTGCTGCTGTGACCATGATCCAGTTTTGGGGGTCCCACCGCCAGCTCTGTTTCCGGGCTGCCTTCCCTGCTGCAGTGCACCCCGGGCTCTCTGTCTTCACTCAAGCTTCCTCCCGTGAGGCTTTCTGTCTGCTCGTGGCTGCTGGGGCCCCAGTGATGCAGTGTCAGTGAGTGTGTGTGCGTGGGTGAGTGGACGAATGGACAGATGAGTAAATAGATAAATACTTGGATGGAAGGATGGGTGACCTGGCAGACTGAAGGAAGGAGAGAAGTAAGGAAGGAGAAGGAGAGGGGAAGGCAGGGAGGGAGGGAGGGAGAGAGGGAGGGAGGGGAGAGGGAGGAGGGGAAGGAAAGGACAGATGGGTGGGCGGGCGGGCGGGGAGGAGCCCTGGCGCCAGGAGGGGAGCTGGGCAGCAGGTTGGGGCTGGGGGCTGATCTTCATCCTGGCACCGCCACCATCCCCTGCCCCACGGCTTGGCCGCCTCCGTTTGTGGCAGAGGCTGAGGCTGGGGCCTGAGGGGTACCTGGAGGACACGGCCCCAGGGACAGTGACTTGGGGGTCCGGTGGCAGGGTGAGATCCAGCCACACTGTTGCAAACGGGAAGGTGGGGGGGTGAGTCTCCCTTGGACAGTGCCACTCAGCAGCTGCCCACACCCGTCCCCCCTCTCTGGGACTCGGTTTCTCCAGCCCAACCCTCGGACCACACTCCCCCCACACCCCGCTGCGCCTGGGCTTCTCCCGCACGGTCCTTTCCCCTCTGCTGTCCGGTGTCCACATGCCCAGTGGACCAAGGAGAGATGCAGCTATGGAGCAGCTGGTGCTGGCACAGACAGTCCTGGGCACTGGCCGGCCCCACCTGGGTGTCCCTCAACCTGCACCAACCACCAGGAAGCTCGTGAGAGCCCAGCTGAGAGAGAGACTGCTGCAGCTTTCGGCTCACCCAGAGCACTGGACCCAGAGCCCACCCGGCAGCAGACTAAATCTCCACTGAACTCAGAGTTTTCTCAGAGCTCTGAACCCAGAGCACTGAACCTAGAGTTCACCCAGAACACTGAACACAGAGCTTTCCCAGAACACTGGACCCAGACCACTGGACCAGCAGACACCCCAAGTTGCCCTCACCTAGATCCCGGGGACTCAGGAGTGGCCTCAGCGGAGCATCCAACTGCGAGCAGCTTCCCATTCATCAGACACCCCCCCCCGCACTGACTCCCCTCACCCCTCTTCACTGTTCCCCACAAAGGCTGGCCCTTGTCCTGTCCCTGCAGACTGGGGAGGGGCCGCCCTCAGGCCCCCTGCCGCTGTGTGTCCTTGGGCAAGGAGCTTGGCCTCTCTGTGGGGCTCCCAGGGTGGGGCAGGAAGACCCCATCCAGCCACGTCCGGGCACTATGGGGGCTACACAGCTGCCAGCTGCAGGTGGGGCCTCACTCGCTCCTGCCACCCCCGTCACGCCTCAGGGCCCAGTTCACACGGTTTCCACGAATCTTCGAGTCGGGGCAAACATCAGCTCGTCCCTGCCAGGCTGAGCCAGATCCCCAGAGTCCATCCCGGGCAGCCCACAGAGTCCCCCGAACCCCACCAGGACTGACGCCTGAGCAGCACCGCGGGTGGGCCAAGCCAAACAGGGACTGTGGCTGGGCTGTGGCGTGGGGACGCCCCTTCTCAGCCAGCCTCCCTTTTCCTCCTTACTCTCTTCTTGCCCCAGGGGCCTCGACCAGCAGCAGCTCTGTCGAGATTGTGGGGTTTTTTTGGCTTTTTTGGGGGGGGGTCAAACCTGGCAATGCTCAGGGGTTACTCCTGGCTCATGCAATCAGGAGTTACTCCTGACAGTGCTCAGGGGACCATAGGGAATGCTGGGGATCGAACCTGGGTCGGCCACGTGCAAGGCAAGTGCCCTCCCCGCTGAGCTATCACTCCAACCCCCGAGACTGTAGGTTCTGCAGCACATCCTCCTCATGACGGCTCTCTTGGGGGGCCCCCGTCCCGGGCACCAGGCTCAGGTCCAGCCTCCTCCACGACACCCCCACCACCCAGGTGGGAAGAGGAGGCTCAGCAAAGCTAAGTCACCTGCCCGAGGTCACACAGTTGGGAAAGAGCAGAGACAGTCCACTCTTCGGGGCCTGTCCAGCCCGTGAGTCCTGTTTGAGCTGTGTGTGGGCCACAGCTGGCTGTGCTCACCACTTCCTCCAGGCCCTGTACTCTGGGATTGCTCCTGGACAGGCTTGGGGGATCGAGCCAAAGCTGGCCGTGTGCAAGGCGAGTGCCCAAGGCCTGCCTTACCTAAGGCCAATCCTCCTTTTAGTTTTGTTTTGTTATTTTGGAGTTTTGAGGACTCAGAGTTGCTCCGGGGTTACTCCCAGCTCAGTGCTCAGGGGGGACAGTTTTGTGTTGGGGGTCGAACCCATACTCAGCCCTTTGTGATCACCACACCCCCATCCCTCTGCTGAGGAGGGAAGCACAGGCCGAAGGCTCCAACCCTCAGGCTCCCGACTCAGAAGTGAGCCTGGATCCCATGATTTCCAATGCACAGCTGGGTCTGGGATGGCGCCCCGAGTCCATGCTGGACCCTTTTCCAGGCACCAGAGCTTTCCCAATGTGGGGATCCCCCCCCCCCCGCCAGTGCCCAGATCAGGGACGCGTGGGTGAGAGCAGGAGGAGGCTGAGGGTGAAAACAAACAAACAGAAAAAACCCCGTTTTCTTCATTTATAGCTCTCTGGCTTCTGGGCCTCAGCGGGCTGGAACCGTTTCCCCTCAGTCAGGCAGAACTGAGTGCTCAGCTGTTTGAAGCCTCCGCTCGGACTTGTTACAGTGAATGTTGCTTTCGAACCTCTGAGAACTTTCTGGAAGTCACGGGTCATTTTCACTTCCACCTGTTAAGATCTAAGCTTACATTGAGCTTGCTGGAAGCTTGCCCCAGGCAGAGACAGCTGGCAGTCCTGGCACCAGGTGGGGGTCAGGTGGAAGGCGGCCCTCCCCCACCCCGCCCCACCACTCTCCAGGATCCCAGCAGGCTGCGGACCAGCTCACCCCAGAGCTGACAGGAGCGGCCCGAAGGCCAGCACCGACCGACCCAGAAACTGCGTGACCTTGGTCTCTGGGGTGGGGTGCAATGCCGCCCAAGGCCCAGTGGGGAGGGAAGGCGGAACCAGGAGGAAATTGGAGGGGCTCCAGGCTGGAGGGAGCCTATGGGCAGGTAATATGCCACCCACCGCCACCTTGTTTTAGGATCAACACGCAGATACAATGTGTACCACCAGTGGCTCATGCTTGGGCGTGGCGAATTCACAGAAATTGCTGGGGGCGACGGAGCGGGATAGCCTGGCCCCTCCACCTCACTGCTTCTGGGATCACCTCACTGCCTCAAGAATCAGGGAACCAACTACCTGGCAGCTCTGCTGACGGTTGGACCAGAACCCAGAGGAAGGGCTGGGAAGGGGAGAGGCACGTTGTGAAGCTCTTTGACAACAGCACAAATGGGCGTCTCCTCCTGGTGAATGCCCAAGCCTCCACCCCTGCCTGCTTCCATGTGCGTCCATGTATGTGTGTGCATGTGCACGTGCTACTGTCCATGAACATGTATGTGTGTGCATGTGTGTGCTCCTGTGCATAAATGTGTATGTCATGCATGTGTATATATGTAAGTGCGTGTGTGTGCTCCTGTGCGTGTGTGCATTTATACGCATGTGTGTATGTGTTTGCACATGTATGTGCATATGCATGTGTAAGTGTACACGTGTGTATGTGTGTACATGCATGTGCGTGCCTGTGTGTGTGTGTAGTGTGCATGCGTGCCTCTGTGTGTGTGTGTGAGTGTTCGCTCATGCACATGCTGCCTTTCTCAGGAGCCAGTGTATTTGCATAACGCGAACATCGTTGAGGATCTGAGACAAACAGGAAGTTTCAGAAGCCGCACGTTTCCCCTCGCCATGAACCAGCCGCCTCTAGCCTCTTTCTTCTCGAAATGCTGAAAATCCCGCAGTCAGCTGTGGAATGTGACGTTTGGCCCCAGATGCCTTCAAAGTCACCTTCCTAAAGGAGGGTTTCCCTGACACCCCCCAAGGCCAGGCTTCCTGCCCTCTGCAGGCCCCCCTTCCTGCCCCCCCCAGGGTTGTCCGGAATGTTTGGAAACTCACTAGCCAAATGGTCCCCAGCTGCACCACATGTGTTCCGTGGAGATCCAAGCTCGGGTGAGGTGCAGGCAGGAGACTCCACGAGTCCCTGACCCCTTCCTGGCCCCGTTCTGGGGGCACCAGGTGCCTGGACTGGCACTGGGGTATCTGGGTTCCTACCCGGCGGCAGTCTCCCCGCTCAGAGCCCTGGGCTTCCTGGGCGATGGCACAAAGGGCAAGGAACAGCTCAAGGGCTGAACATGGACTTTTCATGCAGGAGGCCCCGCCTCATCCTGGGGTCTTCCTGGGCCCCTGAGCACTTCCAGCAGTGACCCCCAGGTACTGAGCTGGGAGCAGCACCAGTAGGTGTGACCCAAGCCCCCCGAATAAATAAACGAAGTAAAAGACAATGAATGAGGCTCGCTCCCTGCAGACTTGAGACCCAGCAGGAAAATGAAGGAGCAGTTCAGACCCTTGAGTGCCACAGCCAGGCCCACCTGCGGCCCACCCGGCCCTGTCTCCCTCTGCCCCTCTGAATGGAGTCAAGCGCCTCTTCCAGAACTGCCTCTCAGCCCTGCCCAGCCTCTGGCTCGCAGGGGACTCTGCACCATGCAAACTGTCCCTTCCCCGCCTCCCCAGATCTCAGAGCCCCTGAGACAGCCTCCCTGATGACCTCAGCCTGGTGGCCTCGTATGTGTCCGGCATATGTGAAGGTCAACAACTTGGGCCTCAGATAAACGCACCAGAGCAGCAGCCCACCCTGCCGGCTCTGTTCAGAGGTTCTTAAAGGTGTGGAATCTAGAAGACTGACTACACTCTGGCTGCTGACCTGTTTGGGCGGCGTGAGCTCTTCTCAGTCTCGCTCTTCTCATCTGTAAAATGGGCCCGACACTAGTGCACACCTTCCAGGGGTCCTATCAGTTCGCAAGCCCATGGCCCAGAGTCCGTGTCATACACCACGTCTGGGCCCAGCGACAGGGCATGGTCTTGCCCCCTTCTCTCAGTCCCCCTCGTCCCAGCAGCCCTCCTCCCTCCCGCGCTGCCTCTCCTGTGCCGGGAATCAAACCTGGGACCTCACAGGTGCGAGGCAATCGCTCTGCCATCGGCCCACATCCCCAGCCCCCTCAGTCACAATTTTCATCATTTTGATTTCTGGGCGCTGTTGGGCCCTGCAGAGAAGGGAGGGGCCATCTGTCTCTATTCTCTTCCGGGTTAACTTGCCCTTTGAGCCTCTCTCTGCTCCTGGGACACCACCAGAGGGCTGGGGAAGAGCCAGGATCTAGACATTCAGCTGGGGGACACAGGGGGGCCAGGAGCCCTGCAAACCTCTGTCCCAGTACGGGCCAGGGAGAGCGCTCAGGAGGCGGGCACAGGGTCTGAGTCCCACCCCTGGCATGCATGTGCCTCCCACCCCCCAGGACCCCCACCCCGCCCCAGTGCCAGGTATGGTCCATGGAAGCTTCCGGCCTGACTGGTCAAGTATCCCTGAGAGTGGCCCCTCAAGCTTCCCTGGGCAACACATGCAGAAAAGAACAAAAAATAAAAAGAACCAAAAGCCTTCCAGCTGTGAGGCCCCAAGTTCCAGCCCTGATGCTGCAAAATAAACAAAATAAACAGTTTAAATGGCTTATTTAAACTTATTTAAGGTTATTTAAGGTTATTCCTGCTGAGTGTCCCAAAGCTCTCCTCCCTCAAGCTAATTCATTTAGAACATCAGTTGAACTTGAGAGTGAAAATTTGGGGAAATTTCTGGAGCATAATTGACCTACGCTAGACACACACGATTGGTCCAGGAATTCGGGCACATTTCTTTTCTCCTCCCCTAAGGCCGTTTTTCTGACTGGATGGCTCACTGGGCAGCGTCTCAGCAGCCAAATCCCCCACTTTGGAAAATCACAATCCTGTTTTATTAGCTCCCAGGCCGGGGGCGGGGTTGCCTTCACCCTCCCAATACTGAGTCAATATTGACCCAGTGAATGGTTTGCAAGAAGGGGCCTGGCTGGCAAAGGTCTTTCCCCTGAGTCATTTCTTACGGCCTGGGCCACGTGTGTTGTGGGAATGTGACTAGGCCTGCGACACCCAGCCCTGCCCCCACCCCACCTGATACCTCATGCCCATCTTGAAGGAGACGCTCAAGGGCCTGAGTTGAATGTACACTCTTTTTTTTAATTTAATTTAATTTAATTTAATTGATTATATTCAATATTCCAACACCAATCCCACCACCATGACAACTTCACACCACCATTACTTTGAATTTCCCACCCCCTCCCCAAGCCTGCCCCTGAAGCAGGATCTAAATAATTTCTTTTGTATTGCTTGTTGTGCATAATCCACTAAAAATGATCCTAAAAAGTTTTCAAGTTTCCTTAGAGCAAAGTGTGTGAAGCTTGTCGTACCCTGCCCTACAGCCATCGAGCCCTTGTGGAAAAGATCACCAACATGTTGTCACAAAACCTGCATTCAAAGGGCCCCCGGTCAGCCTTTTCTTCAGGTCCGAGATGCTGCTGCCACCTTGGTCATTGTGTTGTCTGGGGGCCACTGCTGGGCGAGGGGATCTCTGTGCTCAAGCCTACCAGTGCTGCCCCCTCTCTGTTCAGGGAAGGTCCAGGGCCTTGGATGCTGGGGGCCCAATTGCAGGGCCTTGAGCCCGGCGGGTCCTTGTTAGGAGCCTGCAGGGGTGATGGGGGTGGTGGGACCACACGTCTCTGGTTCACCCCCACTTTCCAGAGTGCATCCAAACCTACCACACTTGGTCTCCCAGAGGGACTCTCCTCTCCCCACAAGAGGGCAAGCTGCCCACCTCTTGTCCCCCACTTTGTTCAGGAATTGGTCTGTGTCCCCGACCTTGGCCCTTAGCTTGGTGTTCCCAGTCCCTTCTCTCTAGAAACCTGAAGTGCCAGCACCATGCAGAGAACATTCCGGGGTCTTCCTTGGCCAGCGCAACTGCACACTGGGTTCAATCCCTGGCACCAGTGGATCAAACCCAGAGACCAGGATCGATCCTGAGCACCACCAGAAGTGATCCCCGAGCACAGAGCTAGGAGTCAGTCCTGAGCGCCACCCAGAGTGATCCCCGAGTGCAGAGCTAGGAGTCAGCCCCGAGCACAATTCCAGGAGTTAGCCCTGAGCACAGAGCCAGGAGTCAGCCCTAAGCCCCACCAGGAGTGATCCCCCAGCACAGAGCCAGGAGTCATCACCGAGCACTGAGCCAGGAGTCAGCCCTGAGCACAGAGCCAGGAGTGATCCCCCAGAACGGAGCAGGGAGTGAGCCCTGAGCCCCACCAGGAGTGATCCCCGAGCACGGAGCCAGGAGTCAGCCCTGAGCAGCGCGGGGTCCTGCTGTGCCCCTTTATCCCTGCTGGCCTGAGATCTGGGCACCTCTAGGACCCCGCGCCTTTCTCCTACCCCCTGCCCCAGGTGCCATGGGGTTCTCTCTGGCCAGAGGAGCTGCCCTCTCCCTGCTCCCCTCCTCCGGCTCTGCACACATCCAGGTGCCCCCAGGGTCCTGGCCGTGGCCCGCCCCACCCCAGCCTTCCTTCTCACCTGTTGCCCAGCCCTAAAGCCCAGGGCCTGTCTGGGGGGGCTCCTCCCGGGCAAGGCTGGGGACACAGATGAGTTCCTGTTTCTAGCGGGGCATGACCTCTGGGGGAGGAGGGGGGATTCCCAGACAGAGGGGGTCAGTGGCAGGGCAGGGGAACCAGGGAGGGGCATTTTCTACCTTCCCTGGCAGGGGCGGGGAAGCCTAGAGGGGAAGAACCACCATTTTTGCTTCATTTGCCCTTTTTTGTGTGTTTGTTTGTTTGTTTGTTCGGGGGGCCACAAGCTGCCCACACTTCTGTCAGGGTTCGAGGGTTATGTGGGGTGCCAGGGAACCAGCCCGAACCACCTGCATGTGAGGCCGGCGTCCTCCCTGCCGTACACTCTCCTTCACTCGTTTCTGGCTGTTTCAAGGAGCACTGTGGAAGGATGTTGTGCGGACTGCTGGTGCCATTGCTTTTCTGCTTAGCGAGAGCTGGGGAGTCTTTGTGGAAGGGGGGCCTTGAAGGATAGGGAGGAGGAGGGTGGGTGGAGCAGAGATAGGAGGGGTCCCCAGGCTGGCTCCACTGCTCGCCCAGCCAGCCCTCTCCCGGCCTGGGACCAACTGGGAGACGCCACCCTCACTGCTGGGAGCCCGCTCCTGCCAGCTCTCAGGAGTGAATGGAGAGAATGAGGCTGCCTCTCACGGCCGCAGGCTGACATGGCTCGCCCTTGGTGGCTTGTGTAACGCGGTTCTTGACGTGCAAGGGGCGAGGGAGAGTGCGGGGAGAAGGGGCTCGCTTTGCACGCACATGGCAAACCTCAGTTACTCCTAAAAGATTTTTTTTATTAAATGACTACGATGTACAAAGTTATAAACAGTTGAGCTTCAGGCATACAGCACTTCAGCCCCAGCCCCTCCACCAGTGTAACTTCCCCCTAGCGGTGTTCCCAGACTACCACCCCCACCCCAGCCCCCACCCCAACCCCGCTCTGCCAACTGGACAGGCACATTGCAAAGTTCCAGTGGCTGCTCAGGTCTCACGGTTTCAGTGTTGCTGAGTGTGCTTTGGGGACGTGGCTGTACCACTCTCCCACATCACCATGTAACAGAAGCCCTGATGCCTGTTCACCCGTTACTACTTGTTTTCTCTGCGCCCCACCCCCCCCCTCACCAGTTTTCTTTCCTTCTCAGTCTCTTAAACACCAGGGTGGGGAGATCCTCCTTCTACTTGGGAACATTTCCTCGTCCCGAAGGCAAACCTCAGCTCTACTGAGATACTGGCCCAAAGTCCTCCAAGCACTGCCAGGAGCAATTCCTGAGCAAAACAAACAAGCTAGGGGCAGGAGTGTCAGCACAGCGGGTAGGCCGGCCACCCGTTTGCCTCTGGCACTCCTGACCTGGTTGGATTCCCAACATCCCACAGGGTCCCCAGAACACCGCCAGGGGCAATTCCTGAGTGCAGAGCCAGAAGTGACCCCTGTGCATCGCAGGGTGTGACCCAAAAGAAAAGAAAACAAACAAAAAGCAAACAAACAAAAAAGAAGAAGTGAAGGACTATTACTAGGGGCTGGAGCAATAGCACAGCAGGTAGGGCATTTGCCTTGCACGCGGCCGAGCTGGGTTCGATTCCCAGCATCCCGTATGGTCCCCCAGGCACCGCCAGGAGAATTCCTGAGTGCCGAGTCAGGAGTAACCCCAGTGCATTGCTGGGTGTGACTCCCCCCAAAAAAAGCAAAAAAAAAAAAAAAGAACTATTACTAAAAATAAAAATAGAAATTGTCTTTACTTATATACACAATCCGTCCTCCTACTCCTGGTCAAGCAAAGCAACTTTGAACAAAGGCGCCCACTAGGTGAAACTTTAAGAATGATCCTCAGATCTGGGGCTAGAGCAATAGTGCAGTGGGGAGGGTGCTTGCCTGGCACGTGGCCAACCGGGGTTCAATCTCCGGCCTCCCCGCTGGTCCCCGAACACTGGAAAGAGCGATTCCTGAGTGCCTGAGTATTGCCAGGTGTGGCCCACTCTCCTTCCCCCCTCTCAAAAAAATTATCCCCTGGTCCACCCCAGGTCTGTTACTTAGGACGCGGAGGAGAGGGTACAGCTCTTACAGGCCGTGCACATCTGTGACTTCTCATGGAAGGCCACATCTGGAAGCGGCGAGTGGCCATCCCAGCTTCCGCTTGGAATCCGGCAGTTGCCTGCGGCTTGACGCTCCTCTCTCCCGCCTGTGGAAAAACTGAAACGGACTGCACAGAGGACACTGTAGGCAGATCCTTGGTCTGTTACAGTGCATTGTGGTCACTTCCTTGCCAGCTCCCTGTCCACCTCTCCATCTTTTGGGGTGTGCGTTTCTTATTATTTGTAATAGTTTTATTCTTTTGACATATAAGTACCCCGCTAACCGATTGCGCCACTGGCGCCTCTGCCCCTCTCGGAGAGCCCGGCAAGCTACCGAGAGGATCTTGCCCGCACGGCAGAGCCTGGCAAGTTCCCCGGGGCGTATTCGATATGCCAAACACGGTAACAACAAGTCTCAAAATGGAGACGTTACTGGGCCCGCTCGAGCAAATCGATGAACAACGGGAGGACAGTGTTTGTTGTGTTATTCTTTTACTAGGCACCATGATGAACAAAATTGCTCATAGTATAGTGTCAGTCATCCAGTGTTTCCACACCAGTTCCATCACAGTGTCAACTTCCCTCCACCTTTTAGGGGTACCTTTTTTTTTATTGAATTATCGTGAGAAGCAGTTACAAAGCTTTCATGTTTGAGTTTCAGTCGTACAATGATCGAACACCCACCCCTCCACCAGCGCACATTCCCCACCACCAATGTCCCCGGTATCCCTCTTCCCTTTCCAACCCTCTCCCTGCCTCTGCGGCAATTTCCCCCATACTCTCTCTCTCTTTTGGGGCATTATGGTTTGCAATATATATACAAAGGCTATCACATCTGGTCCTTTATTTACTTTCGGCACACATCTCCCATCCTGAACAAGCCCTCCAACCATCATTGACTTAGTGATTAGGAGAGCATTTCTAAATGAGCCACAGCGTGGGGCTGGAATGATAGTACAGCAGGTGGGATGTTTGCCTTACACACAACTGACTTGGGTTTGATCCCTGGCATCCCATATGGTTCCCCTGCCCTGAGTCCACTAGGAGTGATCCCTGAGCACAGAGCCAGGAGTAAAACCTCAGCACAGTGGGGTGTAGGCTCTACCCCTGCCAAAAAACAAACAAAAATCAAACCAGACAGCCCACAACTTTCCGTCTCCTTTGTTGTACACCAGTCAGACTGCAGAGTACTATCAGTACTGTGGATGGCTCCTTCAGAACTTTGCCAAAGCCCAAATGCCCAATTCTTGAATGTTTTGACAAGTGCTCTCACCTGCACAACCCAAGCACTCAGGAGTCAGAATACTTGCATTTTCTCTGAGAGTTCCAAATAACTCTGCCCACTCTTCCCTGCTCCCAGAAAAATCGCTACACAGGTGTTTATTTCACCTTCGATGAATTTTGTGTAAATATGAGCTAGAACTTCATACAAATATCAAATACACAGTACACACACTCTTTCCAGGAAAGGTGCTTTTTTTGGGGGGGGGTCATACGTGGTGATGCTCAGGGGTTACTCCTGGCAGTGCTCAGGGGACCAGACAGGATGCCAGGTCGGCTGCACGCAAGGCAAACACTTACCTGCTGTGCTATGGCTCAGTCCCCGGGAAAGTTTTTTTTAAAATTTTTTTGGGCCCCCGAAAGATTAAGATTGCATCCCTTTTGGGCTTTTCTTAGTAAGGCCTTTTTCTTACTGATTTTTATTGCGTTTGTGCACATATCCCGTAATTTCCCTCTTCTCATATTGACGACTTTTGGGTCGTTTCCTGTGTGTCGATGCCGTGTGCTAGCAGGGATGGTGTTTTCATTTTTCCCCTCGGTCATTACCTGGGGTCATGCTCAATTGTAAGGCGACCGATGTTTGGTTTTCCTCCAAGCCACTTCTGCACTCCTGCTAATGTGCCGGTGTTCTGACTGCCATACCGCGGGTGTTTCTGGCCATCTTTTAGCCCCGCTGACAGGCAGGGGGTGGCATCTCATTGTGGTCTTGTGTACCTTGAAGGTGAGAGATGCTTGCGTTTTCATGTTTGCTGGAGGGGATGTAACTTTTTGTGACACATCTTTCTATCACATCTTTCCTATGTTTTTTGTTCTCGTTTGTTGGATCAGGCTACAGCCCTGGGATCACTTGCAGAGGTGCTGGAGACCAGCGCAGGGCCTGCAGCACACAACGCAGGCGCCTGAAGCCCTGCACTCCCTCTCTTGCTTTCACAGATGCCAGTTTTGCCACATTTTATTGACACAGGTTGGGCCAAAGTTAATTTCACCATTTTTACAGACAGACCAACTGAAAATTCCAAACCCAGAGACAGAAGCCAGAAATCACAGCCCGCAGGCCTTCTGTTCTCTGTTGCCCCCCCAGCTGTCTCCTTCCCCTCACTGCTTCTGTGAATGAGTTTCCCTTCAAAAGTTGATCACAAGTTCCTTTCAGGGGCAGGAGCGTCCCAGACACTGTGAACTAAGGACATCCTGTTACGGAGCTTTTCTCTGTCTCGGATAGATGCCTGGGGGTCTGGGGGCCTCCCAGCTCCTTTGAATGGACCAGAAAAGTCCATTCTTGCAAAGCTTTGGCTGCTTGCACATACCCAGCCTCTAACTCATGTTCTGACCCCAGGACCTCCAGTGGCTTCGCTTCCTAGCAACCTTAAAGCTTTCTGAAGGGAGTGGAGCCCTGAGGGCGGGGAGAGGGGGAGGGGAAGGAGCAGGGGTAGGGCCGGACCAAGACTCAGTGCTCTTGATGGCTCAGGTCTGGGTCTCTAGGAGGACCCAGGACCTGCCCCCTCTGATTTTCCTTCTTTAGCACCCACAGACCTCACACCAACTTTTAGAAGATTGCAACCCTAGGAAGTGACCAAACATGGTCAGAATCAGGTGCTGCTTCTTCCTCTGCCTTGCGGGAGGGGGGGAGGGGTCCCTCTCAGCCAAGCTCCAGGGCTCAGAGGCTGCACTGGGGGCATTGTGTTGCCACAGACCCCTCCTCATCCTGGCATCCCCCCTACTCTGCTCAGTGCTCCTGGGACCCCGCATCCGGCCCAGGCTTGCCCTTCTCTGCCTGGGGGTCTTTCTGACCCAGACCCTGCCTCCACTGACTGTCTTCCTTTCCGGTGGCTGCTGTAACAAAACAAGCGTGTTCTCAGACTTGGGGAGGTCAGAGGGGAGCGATGATTTCACCGGGTTAAAAATCAAGCTCCGTGCCAAGCTGGTTCCTGTCTGGAGGTGCAAATCCACTCCCTTGGTTCTTTTTAAGGGGGCCACTTCATTCATTCTGTGGGTTGCCACTCAAGTCCCAGCCTCAAAACCCGCCACTCTCTGCCCCTGCCCAACTTGCAGGCTGCCCACGGGGCCAGACTGCACAAGCCCCCGCAAGAGCCTCTCTGTGATCGCCCCTGCAAATCCCGAGCACGCGGAAGGCGGCCCAGGCCTGTGGCGAGGAGCACGACGAGCGCCCCGATGCACACACCTCCCTGAGCTCCTGGCCATTGTGCGGGGTCTAGTCCCCCTCTTCCTCTTGATCTAGCACGTGGCAGGGAGACCCCAACGTGGCGATCAGCACGTGAAGCCACAGACGAGGCCTGTCTGCGAAGAAAACCCTAGTCCAAGCCTGGGCAGCGCGCGCTCGCGAGGCCCACGGAGGCTGGCCCAGCCTCTCCCCGCTGTCCCGGGGCAGAAGCACCCCGAGTTTCGTGGAAGAGGAAACGGAAGGGCTGCGACTCGGGGGCCCTGCAGTTCTTTCTGACCCGCTCGCGCCGGAGCAGGGAGCCTCCCCAGCTCAAGGAAAGACGTTCGGAATGTCAGCGTCCCAGGGTGCAGCCACGAAGGCGAGGTCCCTCCCGCCCCCAGACCCCACCCGTCGAACGACTCTGGGAAGTGCTCCTGAGGCACTGCACGGGCACAGAAGGCCCTTGGCTCAGCCACACGGGGCAGGGGAAGGAGGCAGCGCCTGGTGCTGCAGGTGGGTCAGTGCAGAAGCCTCTGCCTCCCGAGCGTGAGGCTCTGGGTTTGATCCCAAGCGGCCCTCGCAGTTTGCCGTCGGGTCCCCGCGCCCGCGCCCCGAGTCTGTGCGCGCGCCAACAGGTGTGCGACCCGCAGAGCACCGGCCAGCGCGTGCAACAGTGACGCCGCGGGGAAGGGGAAACCCCAGGGCCCTCCCTGGCGGCCATCCTGGACACGCGTCCACGCCCGTCGTCTCCGTGCTCCAGCCCCGCACTGCCCCCCCACCCCCCAACGCCGTGGGTCACGGCACTGGAATCTAACCAGCAGGTTCGTGTGCTGTTTGCTGGCCAGTTCAGACAGTGACGAGCTTTCCAGCGAAACTCCATCATCAGGCAAGTTCCAGCTCCTACCCGGGGAGAGATAAGCAGCCAAGCAGCAGCAAACATTAACCAAGACCCCTAGGGAACAGCCCGCCCGGCACAAGGACGTGCTGGTTCCCGCTGAGGTGCGGCCAGCTGCTGGGGGAGGGCAGAACGGCTGACTGGGGCGAGCTTTTTCAGACGCTCTGTCAATAGATACAGGACGTGAGCTCTGGAATGCACTTCAGACATGGCTTACGTACTCACACACACACACACACACACACACACGCACAAGCACACATGCCCCAAAGCCATATGTCACATCTGCATTGTTTCCTGTGGACCAGGCCACACACTCCTTCTATCAGCAAAGGTCAACCTTCCACACTATTACCAGCGTCCTGCGGGATGGGCCTGCCCAGGAGAAGGAGTCGGACTGCCCAGAGCTGTGTGGCGTTGTGTCATTGGGGCTGGGGAATGGTGTGCACTGGGCTCAGGGAGACTCTCAGTGATGAGGCACGTATGGAAGTCTCTGTGGATGAAGGGGGTGGGGAAGTGGGTGGCCTGTCTGGTCCAGTCCCCCTAGAGCACATACTCTGAGACTGCTGAGTTCAGGAGAATGCATCTCTGAGGTGTCCCCACCGGGGGCCGCATTGCCATCCCTGCTTTCATAAGGAAGGGCATTCCGGAATGCCGTCTGGACAATGGGTCCTCTAGGAAGCACCAGAAGCTTCTCCCCAGGAGGACTGCTCAGCAGTTGGGCCCTTCCTGTGGTGTCTCTGACCCTTCCGCCACTGCACTGGGGACCTTTCATTTCTTTCTGCTCCAGGAAGCTGCCTTTCACTCTGCACCTTGATTTCTCTCTCCACTCTGTCCCCTCCTGCATCTGGAGTCCTGCGCTCACCTGCATTCTGAGGAGGAGAGAGGGATGTCCTTCAGAGAGGGGCCTCAGAGGGGGCCTTAGATTCTGGCTTCACCCAACTCTGGCACCATCTTGTAAATCTTGGATTTCTCACTTCTATCTCCCTCTCTGCTATGGTGGGCTATTTAGGGCCTGAATTTGGAGTCCCCCCGGACGTGGATCAGTGGGGGTCCTGCCATTTCTAGGTCCCATGCCCTCGAGTCTTCCTACCCCTTAGTCCTCCCTCATTGGCAAAATGGTACTCATAGAGCCGAGTCCCTCACAGAGCTTCTCTGAGCCCTAAAACGGATTGTGCATGTGAAACAGTTAATTCCTGTACTCAACGGATATTATTGTTCTATAGGCAGTGACAGGACAGTGGGTATCTGGTCGGGAGCTTGTTGGTGATTGATCACTTAATCTACCCAAGGCTTATTTTCAGAGTCTAGGGAGGTAGGTTTGTGGAAGGAGAGGTACAAGGGAGCTAAGATGGAATTTAGAAAGCTCACTCCCAAATATCTCCCAATGAAGTGAACGAGGAGAAATGTAGCTTGTTTTTGCTGAGAATCTGGCCCAAAGGAAAGTATTTCCACAGAAACAGTCACAAGTCAGTTTTAGTGCCAGAGGAAGAAAGCCAAGCTGCTCCCAGGGAAGGGGTGGGCCAACAGCTTCAAATTACACGTCTGAGGAGAAAGGAGATGATTCCTCTGTGACTTTTCCTTATGGAGCCCACCGCTCAGTGAGGTCAAAAGCAACTTTCCACAGGTACCAGGCCAGAACCTCTGAAGAAAACCATGCCGGGGAACCCGGCTGTACTCAGCTGGGTTTGGTGGTGTTGAGTGTCCACTGCATCCAAATGTCCAGAGGGTGAGCCCCACGTGCTTGCATTGGAGAGTGTTTATAAACGTCTTGGTTCTGTTCCATGCTGGCGTGGGTGCTGCCGAGATCAGACTCAAATCAAGCTTAGACCCCACCCGGGTAAGAAAGGGCTGAACCCAGCCCCAGGGTTGGGCTGAACCCAGCCAGAAAAGCCGACAGAAGGACTTGCCCCATGTTCTCAGCTGTTCCTTAGTTCCAAGAAAAGTGCCCCGCCATGGGTGTGACAGAGATGGATCTCTGGAGCCCTGGTTTCCTGGGGACCTGGGCAATGAGGAAGCCCCTGCTGGAGATTCTGGCTGCTCTGTTTTGTGCTGCGCGCCCCCTCCACCCACCCCTGCTTGGCTGCCTTCCTGGAGGAGTGGCACACGAAAAGGCAGGCTCCAATCAGCCTCACGGCTTTTCCTGGGTCTCCTATTCACGCAGAACCACCCCCAACCTCTCTTTTGCAACAACTTCCGTTCTGGCCAGGAAGGAGACCTGGTTTTAAGACCTGCATCCCTTTTACCTTGGTGCTGGCGGGAGCTCTAGGTTTCTAAGTTTAGGTCTGCCCTGGGGTCAGAGGCTCAGGGGTCACAATCAGACCAGGTCAAAGGCGTTAGCAGAAAGGCAGTGCAGGTCAACACACATTGTGCCTCAGGCCCAGTCCCTAAAGAGGAAGATGTGCCAAAGTGTTACTCTAGGGGGAAGAGAAAAAGGTAACAGACTTTCAGGTAGGTGGGCCAGAGAGATAGCCCAGGGGTTAGGCACTTGCATTGCCTAATTTGGCTGATTGATTTCTGGCACCACATGTGGTCCCAGGTACAGAGCCAGTAGTAGCTCCTGAGCACTACAAGAAAGTGGCCCCAAGCACCCTTTCAAAAACCTGAGAGGTTCAGGCAGACGCCTCCTTGCCTAGCCCAGTCTCACCAGTGGCCAGTCCTCACGGATCACACCTGAGACAACCCACAGTCTCCCAAGGCCCTGGGTACCAGGGGGGCCGGGGGAGGAGGTGTGTGGTCATTCATTTAGGACGCAAAGACCACTGTCTGGTTGCAGTGTCCACTTTCATTACGATCGTGTGCTTTGCAGATAGTAGCCATCTGGGGGAGGCACTCTAGAGTCAAGCTAGCTCAGAGGCCAACAAGGTGAACGTTAATTAGTAAGTGATGCCAAAAATACCCTAAAGACGGAACTGAATCCTCTCCATGAAGGACCTTCCTCTGGGTTCTAGATCTTGGTCTTAAGACATGCCCAGTTCCCAGTCACATTACTTACTCCTTCCGTGGGATATTGCAGACCTTGTCTGGCAGGCAGTCTGCTGTGCAAGGAGATCTGTTCGTTTTTTCACAATAGAGTGATTTCATGGTGCGCACCCCGCTGTGAGCCAGAATCAGCCCTGGAGAGGCCCTCCTCGGCAGTCACTAACTCCTCTCGGGGGACAAGTACCATATTTCACCACATAATTATCACTGTGTAATTGTTGCAGTGTTTTGTCAGTCCAAATATTGCACTGTAGCACTGTCCTCCCATTCTTCATCGATTTGCTCGGGCTGGCACCAATAACGTCTACATTGTGAGACTTGTTGTTACTGTTTTTGGCATATTGAATACATCACAGGGAGCTTGCCAGGCTCTTCCGTGCGGGCATGGATACTCTCGGTAGCTTGCTGGGCTCTCCGAGAGGGGCAGAGGAATCAAACCAGGGTTGGCTATGTGCAAGGCAAACACCCTGCCCGCTGTGCTTTCGCTGCAGCCCAGTCCAAATATTACATTATAATATTTCCTTTAAGGGCTGGAGCGATAGTACATCCAGCAGGGCGTTTGCCTTGCACACGGCCGATCAGGGCTCGATTCCCAGCATCCCATATGGTCCCCTGAGCATTGCCAGGAGTAATTCCTGAGTGTATGAGCCGGAAGTAACCTCTGTGCATCACCAGGTGTGACCCCCCCAAAAAATAATATTTTCCCTTTAAGCATCATATAATGATTGCTCCCACCTTTTCTTGGCAAAAAAAATTATGTCCTCCTCACTGCCGGACATCCCACTGCCGTTCCCCCTCACGTCTGCTGTTGTGGGCTTAAATTTTCAAAGATGTCTGTGGACTCCACCAGAAGACCAGTTCAATGAGCGAGACGGAGCCGACAAAGGTGCACCCAGGCCCCGGGTACGTCTGAATATGGCGACAACTCAGCCTCCAGGCAGCAGATCTGGTCCTGCCACCCACTTCTGAGCACTTGAAAGAGGGAGCTCGTGGGCTGGGCCAGCCCACTCTTCTTTCCCTCCCATCTGTTTTCTTCTCCCACTCCTCTTGCTCCAGCTTCTCCTTCCTCTGAAAGGTTGGGGAAACCCTTCCCAGTCCTAGACTGGGTACCGTCCCCCTGAGGCACCCCCTTTGCTTTTGGCAAATCAGAAGGTTCCAGGAGTTAGTCTGCTCCCACCCCCACCCCACCAAAACTCTGTGGACGGGGGCAGGCAGGGCAGAGACACAAATAGGGTCTCTCTTTCAAACCATCACTAGGGGCTTGAGAGATAGTGGGGCGTGGGGGTGGTTAAGGCCTTGTCTTGCAGGTGGCTGACCCTTGCTTGACCCCTGACTCTGCATGGTTCCCTAAGCACAACCAGGAGTGAACTGGCGTAGAACTGGGAGAGCCCCATAAGCACCCCAAGTGACTCAACCCTCTATCTCCAAATAAAAGCAAATAAGACCAGTTGCAAACTTGTCCTGAGGTAACGAGAGAGGGAGAATGGCATGAGATGCCCCATAGAAGATGAAAAAGGCCACTAGAAAGGACAGGGCATGCAGGAGGAGCTCCTGCCCCTGGGAAGTGGCAGGCTGTGGAATCTGGCTTTTCTCCTGAGGGTCCAGGACCTGAGTTCTGCCCTTTGCTCCCAGCCAGGCTGCCACATCTTCCCAGCATGCTCTCTGGCTCCGCCTTTGCCTCACCACTTCCTGCTCCCGCAAAGGCTCCTGAGTGTCTGTATTCATGCCAGCACCTCAGGTCGAGTGAGAGTGATGCCTTGGAAAGGAAACAGTTGTAGGTGCAACTGAAGGAGACGCACCTGACGGTGCTTGGGGGGGGGGGGGACCCTGCAGTGTTGGGGATGGAGCCTGGTGCTCCTGCATGCAAAACATGCACCCTCGCCCTCTGAGATGCTCCTGAGCCCCTGTGGGAGCTGTGGGTGTGAAGGGGACAGAGGAGGAGCTGCGGGGGCTGTGTGTGTCACACTGGGGCTTCGCAATGGGTCAGCATGATCCCCAAGGGCCCAAGCGATAGGGCAGCGGGGAGAGCTCTTGCTCTGCATGCAGCCGACCCAGGTTCAATCCCAGCACCACCAGTGGGACCCAACTACTACCAGGAGAGAGAGCCCTGAGTGCAGAGTCAGAAGTAAGCCCTGAGCACTACTGGGTGTGCACTGCGCCCCTCCCCATCACAAGAAACAAACCCAGAATGGTCCACCAGCGCCTGCTAACCATGTGGTGATATCTCAGGGACTTGACACAGAAGGTTCCATCAACAACTCTGCGGAGTGATTGATTGCTGTTGGGGCAGAGAGAGAATTTCAACTCCAAACAGGGAACTGGGGCAATAGTATAGCGGAGAGGGTGCTTGCCTTACACGTGGCAGACCTGGGTTCGAAACCCAGCATCCCATAAGGGTCCCCCAAGCACCACCAGGAGTGATCCCTGAGTGCAGAGCCAGGAGTAACCCCTGAGCATAACTGAGTGTGATTCCAACCCTCCCCTGCAAAAATAATTAAATAAATAAATAAATAAATAATAAATAAAGAAGCTTAGACAGATTCTGATGCACTGGAGCCTTGCCTGGTGGGCAGGGGTGGAGTTCAGGCTTGAATCTATGTGATCTTGACACATGAACATCTCATATCTGTGAGGGTGAAGACACAGGCGCCAAGTCCCTGCTAGAGCCCTGGCACGAGGCAGGCCTCATGCAATCAGCAGCCACGAGTCAGGGCCCAGGAAAACCCCTGCTTTCGGAAATGCTGCCAGGGCTATACTTCTGGAATCAGTCACCCCAACATGGTCACAGCCGAACCCCAAAGTCATCTGCTCTCGCATGCTCCCGCCACTGGCCTGGGCTTCTCTTCCACACCTGAGCTCTGACCCCTCGTGCATGATACTCAGGCCCCCATCCCAGATGGAAGGTGCCCCCTCATTCAGGCTCCTAGTTCCCTGGCAGGGAGGAGGGATTGGGGTACTGCAAATGTTCAGCCTGGTGGCACTCAGGCAGAAGACTGGGACTCGGGGGGCTGTGGGGGTGGGCACCAGCGCTTTCTAATGCAGCATATTTGCCAGCCTGGGGAGGAGAGCAGGTGGGCCTGAGCCAGACTTGTGGGGGACACTCAGGAAGTGGGTCACAGCAGTGTTCTCTCTGGATGCTTCTCTGCAGAGTCGGTGCAGGAAGGCAAGCCCACCTACCACACAGTTGTGGGCTGCTCAGTCTTGGGGTCTACCTTGACCCATGGTCATGTATCCCTTATGCTGAGCCCCCACCCCACAGCAACCCCTCCAGGAACTGGGTTTGAAGAGCAAGTCTGTCCTTCCTGTGGGTTTCCTGAGAATCACGGGCTCCTGGCTTTCATGAGAATCACATGAGCTGCTTATTTTCATATTTCTGCCCATGCCCAGCCCAGAGCGATTGGATCCTGGGCTCTGAATCTGTGGACTGAAGGCGTCTCCAGAAAGAATTTGAATAATAGGACTGTCGGAAGGGAAAGAGGCCAGGAAAAAGGGTGGACAGCTTCAAGAACACACACACACACACACACACACACACACACACACACACACCCCGCAGGCTGTTCTCAGAGTCAATTTTTTTTAATGCTGCACTTTTATGTTCTTCTCCGCCCCCAATTGTCACTCATTATGCATCATGTGTCTCTTAGAAGTTTGTTAATGTTATTAGCTTTGGAAAGGCGTTTCCTGCTTTCCCCCCATATGCAGCAGTTTATTTAGTCAGCTGGGTCTTGTCCTGAGTCAGGGCTCAGTGGTCACCCCCAAAGGGACGCCAGGCAAATGTTGGATGAAGGAAGGGCTTTGATGTGTATTTTGCCGCAGACAGTGCCTGAGCTGACTGCTCTATGGGGACAAACCCGTCCCCACGGTAGAAAAATACTCCAGGTGGGGGCCAGAGTGGTAGCACAGTGGGGAGGGTGTTTGCCTTGCATGTGGCCGATATGGGTTCCATCCCCGGCATCCCATATGATCCCCTGAGCCAGGAGTGATTCCTGAGTGTAGAGTCAGGAGGAATCCCAGAGCACCACCAGGTGTAGCCCCAAACCAAAAACAAAATTAAAGGAAAAAAAAAAGAAAGAAAGAAAACTAGCCCAGATTCAGGGAAAACAGGGATTAGAAGGACTGGTCAATGGTTGGAACTAACCACCAGTGTGTGGGGGGCTGAGGGTAGGTAGGAAAGAGAAGAGACCGCTAGGACAATAATAGGTGGGAATCATCACGCTGGACAAGATCTGAGGGTTAAAAGTAGGTAGGGGATATTCTTGGTAACCTTTTAGTATCAAAATTGCAAACGACAATGCCCAAAAGGAGAGAGAGAGAGAGAGAGAGGGAGAGAGAGAGAGAGAGAGAATGAAGGAAAGCACCTGCCATAGAGGCTGGCTGGAGGCTGGAGGATGAGGGTGGGGGGTGATGGGAGGGACCCTGGGGACACGGGTGCCGGGAAATGTGCTCTGGTGGAGGGGTGGGTGCTGGAACACTGGATGACTGAAACCCAATCATGAACAGCTTTGTAAGGGTCTATCTCACAGTGAGTCAATAAAACAGTTTAAAAAAAATAGCCCAATGGCTTGCAATTTCCTGAACCGCCAGCCCTGGCCAGTGACAGCCCTTCCCACACAGGCCTCTGAGGGAAGCCGCTGAATTCCCCTGTGTTTCCAGAGGAGGAAGCTGTGGGCCGTCCCCCACCCGAGGTCACCAGGTGAGCACAGGAGCTGGGGATCCCCACGACCCAATTCTCCCCTCCTGTGATCCATCCCCTTCTGCCACCCACAGCCTAAAGAAAGTGCTAGAACTTCCAGCAGCAGGGCCGGAAGGACTCCAGGGCTGCCCTCCTTGCTCAGGGCTGTCTTTTCCCGTTGGACTCCTGAAACCCTCCCCCAGCTGTGCGCCCCACAGGTGAAGCTGTTTTCGGTCCTGCTTCCCCTAGCCCTGGCTCTCCCTCCTCCTCTCCCTGGCAGGACTCCAGGTCCTGGGGAGTCTTTCCAGCTCCCCCCCGAACCCCACTAACCCTGTTTTGAGAACCTTCTCCAAGGAACCCCAAACATGCAGCTTGGGTTTTAGGCGGCACCCTCTCAGGCCAGCTGTGATGGTGTGTGGGCCAGGCAGTCCATGCCCAACGGGGGAAAGGAAGGGGGTGCTCCCCAAGGCCTGGCAGGGCCCGCAGGGAATGCTGCCTCTGTGGGGTGGGTGTGAGTGTGGGGTCAGGGGAAGGGGCACGCGGGACCTACTGCCGGAAACCCTGGTTTGGGCAGTGACGAGCTTGTGGAAAAATGGCTTGCCATCCCTGAAGCTGCCTTGGGTCCTTCGGCTAAACAGGTAGGCTCAGAACCATCCTGGTCAAGGCTTCGGAGGTCATGGGCAGCCCTGGACACACACAGGAGCCGTTTGCGCCCCACCCGGGCACCCAGCTGCATCAACCTCACCTGGCCTGGCTCTGTACAGCCACCTCCCCGGGAGTCTGTGGCATGGTAACTGGGTTGGGGTTTGTTTGTTTGTTTTTGTTTGGGGGCCACACCTGTAGTGCTCAGGGCTGACTCCTGGCTCTGTGCTCAGGAATCACTTCTGCGGGCGCAGGAGATTAACCTGGAGATCAAACTCAGGTTGGCCATGTGTAAGGCAAGTGCCTGACCTGCTGTGTCTCTTGGCCTCTGCGTAGGGATTTGAACCCAGGCCTGGTGACTGCGAGCCTGCACTGGGCATCTCACTCTAAGCAGCAACTGCCATGAAGCTCCTAACTCAGACGACCAGGACTTAAAAACAAGAGACTAGGGTGGGACTGGGTTGACAAAGATTCGGGAGTGAGGTGCACGTTTGGAGAACCAGCTGGTCAGAAAGACGGCGAGCTTTATGATAGACAGACAGGGGGAGGATTGGGGTTTGTACGAGGCCCGAGGTCCTAGCTTCTGTCACTTCTTCCAGGTAGTCTTCCCTGATCTTGTGTGTTTGAATTCAATCCTCCCACCACATCTTTCAGCTTCCTGCAATCACTAAACTTGCTTTCCGTCCCCACTGGGCTCAGCACCAACTCTGGCTTGCTCACCTGTGTACCACCTCTTGGGTGGTCCTGGCAAGCAACAAGGGCCATGGGACTAGCTGTATTTGGATAGATGAATGAATGAATGAGTGAATGAACAGATGGAGAGGGTCCCTGGGCCCGCAGACCAGCAGTGCATTCCATGGAAAACTTTCCCTTCTGTTCTCCGTGGGAGTGAGTCAGTGCAGGGGCTCTGTTGGGTTGAGAGTGTTACCAGGTCTCCAGCCAGGCAGTGGACAGCTGCATCGGTCTGGATTCAGTCAGGGTTTAGAGGCCAGCCTGACAGTGGACATCCCCCGCACACCTGTCCCTGATGAAGAAGGCTGTAGATGACCCGGTGTCCGGCTGTCCCTTCCCTCGTGGGCCATGCCTGGGAAGCTCATCTGAAGGCAAAGGACGGTCCTGCGGGGGGAAGCGTTTCCCTGAAAGCCCACCCCAGCGGGACCCTCTTTCCTCATCTTCACAAGCTCCTCCTGCTTCTTCTGTCCCCAGGGCTTGGGGGAATCTCCAGGGGAACGTGGACGGGGAATTCCGAGGCCCTCGGGCTGCTGCTGTCTGAACTTGGCACCCCTGGGGTTGCTCAAGCTTGCTGGCGCTGGGTTTGCGAGGCTCAGCACGGTGGCGTGGCGGCCAAGCCCCAGCCTTGGAGCCGCCTGACGTGTAACCGAAACCCGGCCGGCCAAGTTCTAATGGGGTTGAGGATGAGTGTATCATCACCCCTAGGGCCACCGTCAATGGAGCTGGCTCCCTCCGGCCAAGCATGAGGTGGGACAAAGCTGAGCCCCCTCCCCCCACCCCCAGCACAGCATCTGGACCCGTCCTGCCCTTCCCAGTGGGGACAGTTCTGGACTTGGGACCTTGGACATCTACCCCATACTCTCTGCACCTTTCTGTCTAGAGGCAAAGTCCACTGGGACGCAGGCCAAAGCCATCGGTGGGTGACTTTTGTGGACAGCAAGAAAGGCCTTTCTGCTAATTTCTTTTTTAGGTTTTTGAGGGGAATTTTGGGTTTTGGGACCACGCCTGAAAGTGCTCGAAGATCACTCCTGACTCTGTGCTCAAGGACCACTCTGGAACAGCTCAGGGACCCTCTGGGGTGCCAGGGAGTGAACCCAGGTCAGCTGCTTGCAGAGGTATCGCTCCGCTTCACCTCCCTCCTAACTCTGTTTTGGAAAAGAGGATCTCTAGAACATTCCGGGAAGTAGCCGGCTGTCATGAAAGTTCCCATCCATACTATTGTGAGGAATCAGACAAGGACGTCACTAGATGCGAACCCAGGCAGATGGAGTCGCCTTAGGGACTGAGGCATGCAGCTCTTAACACTCTTGTCTCAGATACCACAGGACCTGGCTCCAGACTGGCAGCACGGACTGGGGATCTGGGCATTGTGGCCCTCTGGAAGTTTAGAGAGTAGCCTCTTTCCATTCTCAAGAGCTGAACAGAAACTCAACTGAGTACCCGGGGGTGCCAGTGTCCGCTCTGCCTCTCAGACTTGTCCCCAGGTGCCAACAGAGCAAGCCAGTGTGTGTGTGTGTGTGTGTGTGTGTGTGTGTGTGTGTGTGTGTGGTGCCAGACCCCCCCAGCTCAGGGTTCTCAACTTTCTGTGCCTCCCTGCTACTCTGTGGCCCTCCAGCCCTCCCCTTCCACACAGGCTCCCTGCTGGATGCTGGTCGGACAGCTGGCAGTGCAGGACTGGAGTGAGCAAGCAAGGCGCCAGCACGGGAGGAGGCCCTGACCTCAGTCTGGCCCTGGCACCCTCCTGCCAAGCACCCGGTTCAAACTAGAGGCTGCTCCTTCTCTCAGGCCACTCCCAAACCCGTGGATCGGCTGGGGGAGGAAACGGTCGCTGGTCTTCCGGGCATGCGAGACTATTGTCAAGGACTCGGGCTTCCTTCCCCCTCTGGTGACAATTACCTTCTTCTGCCAGGAAGTACATGCGCTTCAGGATTGGCAGCCTGAGTTCCCAGGGCAGCGGAGTCCTTGATTCAGTCTTTGGAGGAAGTGGGCCTTGGGCGCCGGAAGAGGGGATAGATGGGCCAAGAAGGATTTGGGGGTTGTCCAGATGCCCTCACCCGCCCATACTGGCTGTCAGGGGAGAGTGGAGAGCACCAGGCCAATAGGGAAGAAGCCGTGGGGTGGGGGGCACCAGTGACCTGCAAGCTCAGGGCCATTCTCTGTGCTCCCGTTGGCTTTGGGAAGAACAAATCTATTGCCTTGACAAGTTTGGTTCCCATAAAACACGAAATGAGCAAACTGCCTCTTTCGTTGTGTTTGGAGAGGAAAGCATTGTGCATTCTCTGGGCTCAGAGCTGCAAAGGAGATTCACCCGCTTCACCTTTGTCTCCTGTACTAGATCTGATACTCTCCTCAGTATGGACCAAACAAAATGCCCAGCCACTGAGCTGTGGGGGTCAGGCTTTGGGAGCGCCGTGGTCAGCAGCCCCCAGGCCCCTGCACCATCAACCTCCTGGGTTGGCCTCATACAGCAGCTCTGGGCCAGGGGACAGAACCTGTGGTTGATTTTTCTTCTCTGCAAGAAAAGGATGGTAACAGACCCTACACGCACAACTTTGGGGAAGAGTGTTTCCTGCTGTCAAACCTGTCACTGAGAAATAGATGTTTTGTCTGTTTGCAGAAGATACTGAGGCAAAGCACCAGGACAAAGGGGTGGAAGCCACCAAGGTGGAGTTTCCATTACCCGCGAGGTTCCAAGTCCACTGGATTGGTTTCTTCTGGTGTCTCTAACTGGGAGGGAAGACGGTCACCTCCCCACTCAGGTTTCACATGGTCTCTCCTCAGGACCTGTGTCCTGGTCCCCTCGTCTTTCAAGGACATGGGTCTTGTAGGAGGGGAACAATGTTCATACCTTATTTGGCCTTGATGATCTCTTGAAGGAGTCTCTCTCCCAGTATACTCCCATTCTCAGATCCCAGCAAGGGGCTTATGACACCAATCCCAGCCCCCAATTCATATCAGTACTCACAATGACAGTTCCCATGGCAGCTAATATTTTCTTAACGACTGACCAAGTGTTTAGAACTGTATGGAATATGCAAATGTTCACTTTTATCTTTAAAATGTCTTATTTGGTAGACGACACTATTCTTCTCAGACCTCATTCTTCTTAGACAGGAGGAGGTTATGGGCTTTGCCAGGGTTCACATTACAGAAGTTAGGGTCATAACAGGAGGATAACCCAAGTCTATCGAACCACAAAGAGGTTCAAGTTCCAGAGGGTCTGGCAACCCTTACCCTTTTCAGAAAAATTAATGAAAACATTGTATCAACTTTTAGCATGGCAGAGAGTATGGTGAAATATCCTAAATAGTGCCTCAGGTTTGTCCAGCTTTATCTATCTATCTATCTATCTATCTATCTATCTATACATTTTTTAAATTATTTTATTTTATTTTATTTTTTTTGCTGGGGGCACACTCAGCAGTACTTAGGCTTACTTCTGGCTCTGAGCCCAGGGATCACTCCTGGAAGAGCTTGGGTGTACTCTGGGGGTGCTAGGGATTGAACCCAGGTCTTCTGCATACCCTACTCACTGTACTATCTCTCCAGCACCTGGCCAGTATGTCTAGCTTTAAAGGAAGACAATAATAGATGGACAATAATAATAGAAGACAATAATAAATAATAAATAATATTTATAGATGCTGACCATTATCAACATTGAGAAGCATATTTTTAAAGATTCACAGTCACGGTCACGGTCCTCCCATTGTTCATCGATTTTCTCGAGCGGGCCCAGTAACGTCTCCATCGTGAGACTTGTTATTGTGTTTGGCATATCAAAGACATCTTGGGTAGCTTGCTAGGCTTTGCCGTGGTTTTTAAAGATTAAGCTAAAGAAATAGATAAGCACTGAATATTTAAACTTTATTGGCTGAGGTTTTTGGCATTGCTTTAAGAAACAAATGATGATGGTCTATTTTGGAGAAAACCCCAGATCTTAAGAACACACTTGTACTGGTGAATCTAAACCTGGTATAAGGCCAAGAACAATAGTTAATGGAGTAGATGAGAAATAGTCATGCTTACTTGGCTATGACTTTTAGGTACAGAACCAGATAAGTTCATTGATAGACTAGAATTATCTGAAGATGACCCCTCTCACTCCTTGCCTGTCTCGTGGTTCTTATTTATTGAAATTTATACAAAAGCAATTTATCAGTGACCTACTGTGCCACTTTTAACAACATAATCTATATTACAAACTCTTCTTTTTTTTCAGACTGGAGAGTGAACAGGGCCTTGTGAGGGCAAAACTGATGCCATGACAAGCTGCAACCAACATTAAGTCTCTGCTAGGCCTCACTTTCTGTTTCCCCAAAGCAGGACTTGCAGTTGCTGGTAAACTCCTAGTTGAGTAATTTGCCAAGATAAGGAATTTGGTAGTTGGGTCTGGCTGGTCATGAGGGGTCACTGTACCGTCCTTAAAAACTGTTGCTAACCATTGCCTAATTGCTGACCACCATTGTAATAGGGCCAATGTTAAAAATAGATCAGTATATAAATTACTTCTTAACTCTGAACCCTATATAAACTGCTTGTGATTTGGAGTCAAGATCCTTGTCAAGACTCCACTGTAATGGATGAGACTTGGACCCTAGCTCAGGCTAGCGCTGGCTCAGGGTAATAATAAAGTTCCTTTTCTTTTGCATTATCATGTGTGGACTTCGTCTTTCTGCAATTGGGAATCTGAAACTTGGGCACAACAGCGTTACATATGCAAGGCCAGTTTTCTACTGCTAAACTGCACACCTGGCCCTTATGACCTATTGCCTCCTCTCTGCTTGGCTTCCTGACCCATCTTAGATATTAGCTAGCCAGTGTGTGTGTGTGTGTGTGTGTGTGTGTGTGTGTGTGTGTGTGTGTGTGTGTGTTGGCTTCTACCCAGCAGTGCTCAGGAGACCCAGGGTCCCACCACCAATTCTTGTTCAGCTGTGCCAGAGATTCAATGCAAGGACCTGAAGATGTGATGTAGTTCAAGTCCTGTAGTGCCAGGAATTCCTGGGACCACCCCAGTATGTTGGGACCTCGAGGGCCATATTGGTGATGCTTGAAGTGCTGTGCAGTTCCAAGATTGAACCTGAACTGAACACATGCTATGTGTTCTAAACGCTGTAATATCTCCTGGCTTCAACTTAGTTTTAATCAAAAGTAAACTCAGCAACTATTATCTGAAATGACTCTTGAAAATTTAGAACAACTTAAATTGGGCTCCCTCCAGAATGTTATCCGTGCCCAATGACTGACATTTGACTTAGAAGTTAATGGTAGCCATAGTCCTGCAATTAGAGATGATGAATATGCCATTATCATCACAAGCATGTGTATAAATATATTGATAGGCTAGAGTATCATCACAAATATGTATATGTATATATATATATTTATATATTTCTAATATCCCTGCTCATGGATTTGCCAAAGCATGGAGAGAGTTAGTGTATATCCATAAAGAAGCAAAAATCTAGCATTTTAAGACCAATAATCTACTTTGCTTGCCTATATTCTAGTTAGAGACCCAACTGGCACAACTTGATATTAACCCACTAACCTTGAGTTTAACTACAGAGTGAAAACAAAATCTGTAATTTCTAACCTAAATCTCCAATCTGATCTGAACATAAATCCACTAACACTGTGTTTTTGAATACATACAGTACCATTACTAATAAAAAACATCTGATAGAAGATTAAGTGACCAAAGTCTGTAGTGGCTTTGAGATTGTAACTGCAAGAAACATTAGTCAACAAGCCCTACAAGAAGAAAAAGCCCCTTGGTAACTAAATCCATGCTGCTTCAAAAAATGATAGGTAATACGAGGCAGGGCCAAAGCCACTCTAACCACAAAGATACAGAAGTTCATAATTTTTACATAATAAAAATGCCAATCTGTGACCCGCCTCTTTAGGTAGGAAAGGTGTGTGTGAAAGCATAATTTTCAGGAGTACAAGGGAGGGTACTCCTGTTTCCTGTTTCACCCTAACCCTTCCTCACCCATTCCCCAGCATATTCTCTTCTACACACCCTTATTCCGTCCTATAACTACCCACTCTACACTCTACAATTTTCAGACCCTCATTATACTCCTTCCCACCTTTGCGGGGGGCAAATGTTTTCTCAACCTTTATAGTAAGAGAATCTAGTGGTCATTTCATAAATCATTTAGTAAATTATATTTATTTTTTCTCTTTTGGTACCATGCCCAATCTCTCCTATTATTGGTAAAATGTATATATGTATATATATACATATATATTTGT